>OY101451.1:42323621-42440621 GCA_956483635.1 Panzeria rudis | reverse complement strand
AAAAGGGCCTTGGTAGAACTCGCCTGGAGGTCCATATAATTGACACCCGTGATGCAACTCCAGTGAAGGACAAGCATTACCCTGTCTCGCCCGCTGTGCAGAAGTTGATGTACGCAGAGCTTGATAGGATGCTTCACCTTGGGGTCATTGAGCAGAGCGAGAGTCCTTGGAGTCATCCGGTTACTCTCGTCCGAAAGGGCGAGAAGAATCGGTTGTGTATTGACGCTCGCAAGCTAAATGTCCTCACGGTGAAGGACGCCTATCCTCTGCCGCACATCGAAGGTCTGCTCAGCAGGTTTAATGGATAAGGTGATCCCTGCGGCGCTTCGTGATAGAGTTTTTGTCTATCTGGATGATCTTTTGATTGTATCGCCAGATTTCGAAATTCATCTGGAGTTGTTAGAACAGATGTCGGATTGTTTGGAACAGGCGGGTTTAACCATTAACGTGGCGAAATCAGTTTTGCTTTAAAGAGCTGCGTTATTTAGGCTATATAATGGGAGGGGGAATATTGAAGCCAGACCCTAGTAAGGTGGAGATTATATTAAGATACACTTATCCAAAAACGGCGAAACAGGTAAGAAGCTTCATGGGTGCCACCGGCTGGTACCGGCGCTTCATATCTGATTACGCCACAATTCTGCGCCTATTTTTAACATCCTTAAGCAGGGAAAATCTTTTATGTTTCCAGAAGATGCCAAAATTGCATTTGACAAATTGAAAATCGCCCTTACTACTAGCATGGTGCTCACCCACCCGTACTTTGAAAAACATTTTTACGTCCAGTGTGACGCTTCCGATATTGGAATCGGAGCAGTTTTATTTCAGAAGGACGATTCCGATGGGGAGCACCCGATTGCGTTCTTTTCGCACAAATTAACATCAGCACAGAGGAACTATTCGGTTACCGAAAGGGAGTGTTTGGCCGTAGTTCTTGCCATACAAAGGTTTAGGCCCTATATTGAGCTAATGCCATTTTCGGTCATCACTGATCATAGTAGCCTTAAATGGTTGATGTTTCGCAAGGACTTAACCGGGCACCTAGCGCGATGGAGCCTGCATCTAGTCTTTTTCTTTTACTGTAGAACATCGGCCAGGTTCGAAAAACATAGTACCCGACGCACTCTCACGGTATAATATGGAGGAAATCTCGGCTGACATAAATAACTTTATCGATCTAGGATCGGACGCCTTTAAAACCGTGATAGAAAATTCTGAACAACTGCCTGATGTTAAAGTAGTGGACAGCATCGTTTATAAGCGAATGTTACGCTATGATGGAATCGCTTTAAATGAAGATTTTGCCTGGAAACTCTGGGTACCACTGGAGCTCACAGAAAGTGTTATGAAAAATGCCCATAAGCCACCTCAAGCCGCTCATGGCGGAGTAGCAAAGACTTTGCAACGTATTCGCGAATACTTCTACTGGCCAAATCAAAGTACACAAGTAAGAGATTTTATTAAAAACTGTCAGGTGTGTAAGGAAACGAAGCCTGCTAATGTAACACTGCGCCCACCAATGGGAAATGAAATCTTGACAGAACGCCCATTTCAGCGTATTTTTGTAGATTTTCTGGGGCCGTATCCCCGCTCTAAAATGGGCAATAGCTACTTGTTTATAGTCTTAGATCATCTAACAAAGTATGTACTGTTAAAAGCCATGAACAAGGCTAGTAGCAAAAATGTTGTAAAATTTTTGATTTCCGAGGTTTTTCATAAATTTGGTACTCCAGAGACGATAGTCTCTGATAATGGGAAGCAGTTTATCAGCAAGAAATTCGCTGATACAATGAATAATTTTAGCATTAAGCACATAAAAACGGCCATACACGCACCCCAGGCCAACGCCTCAGAGAGTATGAACCAGCCCATTCTAGCAGCGATAAGATCGTATTTGCAGGAAGATCAGTGCGAATGGGACAAATACTTATCAGAGATAGAGTGCTCCTTAAGGTCATCCGTTAACCGCTCAATAGGTGTTACGCCCTATTTTGCCCTTTTTGGGACGAATATGGTTGTTCATGGCAGCATATATAAATTAGCCAGGAAATTGCAAATTTTAAGCGAGGCTGAAGTGGACATAGTGCCCAAGAGTGTGTATATGGACGTAATAAGACAAAAGATTCGAGAAAATCTTCACAAAGCGTACGTCCAAAATGAAAAATCTTACAACGTCAGAAGCATAAAAATCAAGTTTATAGCCGGACAAGAGGTGTTCAGACGCAATTTTCAGCAAAGCGACTTTAAACGCTGTTTTAACGCTAAGCTTGCCAGAAAATTTATAAAATGCCGAGTGGTAAAGCCTGTTGGGAATTGCCTGTATGAGGTCGAAGACTTAAAGGGAAGATCACTGGGTGTTTTTCACGGTAAAGACCTCAAGCAGTAATTTTAAGGGACTAGACACGCAGTTAATAATTCTTTTTATATAAACTAGCGGGTTAGTAATTGCAATAAATAATATCGGGTTAAGTATAATGAAATTCTAATCGAGGTAGCCAAGCTCAACATATGTATTCAGTTTAAGAGTCAGAAGCCTAATAATTATTTTTGGAACCGGTAGCTTATTATTCAAAAGATTCAGTTTTTACACCGCCGATTCAAGCAGACGTTGCCAAGCTGAATAGTTACATTTGTAACCTGTTACTGCTCTATTGATGCAACCCTATGATCACCCTGGGGAACTATGCCATAAAGGGCTAAGGGTTGTTAGACATCTAAAGGAGAACATAAGCTCGGCCGAATTACAGCGATTCAAAGCAGAATTAAAAATTGAATTTTTGTCTAAGCAGCCGGATTCTGCGGTCAGAAAATTTATTATTCTTACTGACATCAGAATACTGAGAGCGAATAGGCGAAAATAACTTGGCCACTTCGCATAAATAACCTATCCACATGTAGGTAATAAATAACTTAAACACTAAGACTTACCGGTTTTCAGCTTCTGATGCGGACCACGTTGCACCCTTTATTATTTTTACCCTTCGGTTTTTGCATGGTATAAGAGAGGCTTGCAAGGGTGGTGAAGATAGAGTAGCATACCTGTTAGGTACAAAAATAGGACTTTAGTAGTTGAACTTATTTATGTAACTAATTTACTTTTTTGGCAATGTATATTGTACTCACTCAGTGAATGCTCACTCGAGGTTCCCGTTTTCATTTATTTTCCCTCCTGGTCACCTTTGAATATCTATAACCTGGGGGAGAAATAATAGACAATACATGAATTAGTTGGTATATTTAACTAAATATAATAGTAGATGGTTAGTTATGTTAAGTTTCCGTTAAGATGTCCCAAAAGAAACAATATGAATTATATCATATTTTTTTATTACTTGCCGATTTCATTTAGGACATTTTAATACCTGTTGTTTTAAATCTAAATATAAAATTTAATTACTTTGAGTTTCATTCCCTTTGGAGATATGAAACTTTGGAAATATAAAATCTAATTACTTTGAGTTTCATTCCCTTTGGAGATATGAAACTTTGGAAATATAAAATTACTTAAATAGTTTGAAGTAAAGTAAGGGCTAATACTCACCGAATAATTCTAGATGAAAGTGATGATCAGTCGTTGTGGCTTTCTAGTTACGGCGTGCTAGAAAATCCTAAAACCTATTATAATAGAGACTGTAGTATATTTTCAATAGAATATTTATTTAATACCTTTTTTCGGAGCTACTCGCGTACGTATTCTTCCAAGTACCTCTAGTGTGGCTTCAGGGCTCCTTTTAGCTCTCAGCGTCTTTACTGCTTAACCCTGGAAAGAAACAAAGTCAAATAATATTAGTGTATTTTGAAAGTTTGTTGAGTTGGGTATTAGTTTATTTAGTTATAGGAATTCGCAGGGGGTACTTCTCACCAAGGATTTAAGGAATTAGCCTTGAATACCTTGGTGGTTTTAGTCCCTGCATTCCTTTTGATTTGCGCTCTTACCTGGTACTAGCAGCGTGGGGTGAGGATCCTTAGGCATGTCCGTCAGAGTATTCATCCTGTCTGATATAAAAATTTAAAGAAAAATCATTAATGTTTCTTCAGAATAAATCTTAGGCGAAGTCACGTCACGCCATAAACGCGTGATCGCAAAACTAAATATTATTATAGCATCCGTTTCAATAACAACTATGAAACAAAATTAGCTATTAATTTGCTAAAATTAGTTTTAATCCGCGAAACAACTTTAGTTAAATTCGAGACAAAAGTATTCCATAATAAACATAGTTGTTCCATGGTTTTATTTTATTTGAATTTTCACTAAAATTAAATTAAACTCAAATTAAAATAACAATTAAAACCAATTAAAGCAGAAATATTTTTTTTTCTCCTTTACTACAGCCATGATAATAATTATTAAGGAGCCTAAGGCCTAGTTGCCACGACCTATTAGATACATTAGTTCATAATTTATAATTATTATCTAGCCCCCATATTTATGGAATTTAAAGTGGGTTTGAAATGTATTTTATTTCAAATATTTCATACAAATTTTTTTATTGATTTCAAATACATTTTATTTATTTGCGAATATGGGGGTAATGCTTTAAATATAATGCTTTAAATAAATAAAATAAATTTAATAGCGGCTAGAAACAGAGAAAAAAAATTTTTTTGACGGCGTTAATTTTGGTCGTGGCGGTGAATTTTCGCTGTAGCGGCGGAGAAACAAAATAATAAAAACGAATGTTTTTTTTCATGGTATTTTTTGTGCACTTTTAGATATGGATCCATGTACACTTACCTGTTCAATGGATGCAAGACTCCAGGGGTCCCAGTTCCCACCTAACTGGTGGCCAACGCCAATATTCTAACCTGGAAAAAAATTTTTTTGTTAGTCAATTGTATTTTTGGGACATTTAAGTCTATGATTCACTTACCTCTCCACTAGGATTTGGACCCATCTGTAGGAAGCTGTGCCTGAAAAGAAAATAAAAGAAATAATAAAAAAATACCGTCAAATAAAGTATAAAATCCATATAATTTTTTCATTCTTTAACACTTACCTGTTGTTCACTACCTTTTGTTGGAATTCTTCTTCTACCCACACGTAGTATTTCGTTTTTTTTTTGTTAGGTTCCACACAACAGGTTCTATACAAAGTGGTAGCAACCTCACTGGTATATTAAGTTGGGGGTATTTTGAGTTCTATTTACGGAATGTAAGGGTAAAGGCGTCTGGTAGCAGGTGGCGAAAGCGTAGATGGATGGACAACCTTTGAAGCATGTAGGCATGAAAAAGTATTCAGGTATTGAGCACAAGTTAAACCACAACGACTATGCCTGTCAACGGTTGCTGTGCGGTTGACACCACCTTGTATAGACACCTTGGGATCACTAGACCAGCTGGCTCGCCTACTTAAACGTCAAACTTAGTAGTGCTGATGAAATGCTCCTGATATCACCACTGCCGTTAAACTATCAAACACCATATACATACTTCCTTATGTGTGGTGTTTGACATTTATTTCAAGAGAAACCTGCGCTGGTAATACCACCCATTTGTTTTACATCTGTTAAAGTAGTTTTACGACAAAAGTTCTATCGTTTTATTAATGACCGTACCTGTTCAATATGCCTTGTTCACAGGTTGATACTAGGAGTTGCTAAGTGGATTGACCTCAACCTAGGTAGCGTAGAATTTTTGAACCGGTTCGTTGCCGGGAAAATTGCATATATGTTATATATATATATATATATATATATATATATATATATATATATATATATATATATATATATATATATATATATATATATATATATATATATATATATATATATATATATATATATATATATATATATATATATATATATATATATGTATATATTATATATATAATATATATATATATATATATATATATATATATATATATATATATATATATATATATATATATATATATATATATATATATATATATATATATATATATATATATGTATATATATATATATATATATATATATATATATATATATATATATATATATATATATATATATATATATATATATATAGTGAAGAATCGTGAATATTTACATCAGTACGTCACCCGTACATAGGACACGTCACAGACGACGGCAAATCCTGTGTCGTATTTGGTCTTGTAATTGCTGGTTTTTAAAATTGGAAAACACCAAAAGTATTAATGTGTGGCCAGATTGTTGGCTGCGCTGGCATGCTGGCGTTTGCTCCGGCTGAAGCTCGCCGTTTGGGGGGGGAGGGGGGGGATCTTTGCCAACCTGTCTGGGAACTTACTCAGCTACAAAAATTATGCCAGCTCGCTCGGAAGAAGTAACCCGAGCAAAAAGGTATTTAAAAATAAGGGATGCCCGAAAGAGCTAACAAAAAAACTGTCTAATAGAAATTTTCTAACTGCCTCTATTTGTTTCTAGATGACAGTACACCACTTACCCGCTGCTTCATTATTCTCTCATCTCAACGTTGGCTGATGTTATGCCAACTCCGGCTTCCCTCCCCATAGGAATTCCCTCAACTACGGAGGAAATACCTCCATGATGACTTTGAGGCCGATTTCGTTAAGTCATCCCGAGCTTGCATCACTCACCAATACCTACCACCTTCCTACGACATATTCGTTAGATTACTCGCTAGATATTTCCATTGTAATTTAAACTCAAATCTATTCAGTTATTAAATTTCATTGTACAATGTATTTTTTTTTATTTACCGATAATTAAATGTCTAAAATAAGAAGTTTATAACTTTGAAGGTTTACATTTTTAAAAATAAAAAGTAATTAAATCGATTTTTATTGTTTATATTGAATTAACGATCCAAAAAATATAATGAAGATTAACAAAAGCTTCAAAACGGAAATGTAGGGTATAAACACAGTAACCTTTGTAAATCTTGAACATTGAATAAATAACTTAAGATTTATACATGTAGATCAAACAGATCGTTATTTCTTTTGCAAAAAAAAAGAACAAAATATTTTAGGTTTCGAAATAATAAACGAGATAAGAGCAATAATATTTGTGTAATTAAAATACAAAAAACCATCCCATAAGGCTGCTATTTCTTTTTCCCTGACTACCGGTTCTGACCGGAAATGACGTCGTACGTAACGTGTCCTGCGTGTTATGTCTAAGCAAATTGTCGCCTTTGGCTATTTCGATATATGTATATATTTATTCTTGTTTTTAAAAGTTAAGGCAAACACCTAGTTCTTGGGCAACAGCCCTCGTATCCTACAAGCTAGCTAGGTTGAGCTCACCCTATCAACGCTATAAAATGTAAAAATAGTAAGGTATAAATATGCTTGGGTGTTTCCCCCAACGACTATTGTAAAAAGAAATATATAAATAGATACTAAAATTTGTGATTTGCGTCCGTTTCTGTACGTCAGAGGTCCGTGTCAGAAACTACAACGATACCTCGTGCCGTCTGAGGACGACACGCACTTCAGGAACTCCCTCGATGGAGGCGACTATTGGCTGGTTGTCTCCCCTTCTTCGGATGTCTCTGTTTTGTTGACACTTATCTTTAAGGCGATGTTTTCTCCCAACCAGCTGCGGGCACAGGTTTCAAGATGACTGTACTTGATGCCTCTCCGTCACTTTCAGGATTTCTGGCGGGAACTATCTAGCTTCGTTGTCCACTTCGTTGAGCTTGTTTTTTTTTACTTTTACCCCTTTCTACTGTAGGCAGGTGTTTAGTTGTAGGGCAATTTTTCAATTTCGGCTGTAGTTATTCAGTTGTTGATATAGTTTTAAGTTTTAGCAATTATTTATTAAGCACTACGTGATGAGCTTCCGAGTTGCAATACAGCTTTAGGTATTTAATAAATTTTACCTTCATTAGTTTTGTAGGGTAATTTCACTTGTATTTTGTTCAATAGGTTTAAGGAGCTTGTTGAATTGTTTTAAGTAGGATGTTAAATAATTTTAAGCCGTTTGTTTGATAATTTTAAGTAGTTTGTTTGATAGCTTGTTTTTTTTATATCATGGTTTCTTAAATGGTTTTACGTGTTTTGTTAAATAACTTCAAGTAGCTTGTAGAATAGTTTTATGCACTTTGTTAAATAATCTTACGTCGTTTGTTTGATAATTTTAGACAGTTTGTAGAATAATTGTAGGTATTTTGTTCAATAATTTTAAGTATTTTGTTGAATAATTTTAGGTATTTAAATAATTTTAGGTATTTTGTTAAATAATTTCAATTATTTTGTGCAATAATTTTAAGTCTTTTGTTGAATAGTTTTAGGTAGTTTGCTGAATGGTTTTAAGCACTTTGTTGAATAATTTTAGGTATTTTGCACTGGTACCTTAATTATTTCACTTACAGTGTGTTTGTAAATCTGCCTTATAAGTATGCGTTTGCTATATCCTGATAATTTTTAAGGTGGTTGTGAGTTTCAATAAATTTTATTTCAGTGATAGACCAGTTTTGATGTAATTTTAATTCACTAGTTTTAAGCGTTCGAAGTTTTCCAAGATTTTCATTTTCCTTACTTATTTTACGTATTTTGGTGTATCAAATGTTGCGTGGTTCTATCCATTTGGCTTCACTACGGTAGTTTGTAGGTTAATTGTTATGGCACTTTAATTTTCGACTCGTCCTTGTGATTTAACTTTAAGTGTTCAGTTTTAGGTTAGGTTGATGTAAGTATTTGAGAAGTTTTTATCTTAATTTTGTTTTGATTTTCAACATGAACCTTGTTGCCTAGCTTGAAGCTTTGATTCTTTATTAGTTTTTCATTTTCCAAATGCTATGATTTGCTCACAATGTTCAGATCTTTAAATATTTAGTTAACTCGTCTAAATATTTTCATAACTCATAATTTTTTGTTATCTAGTTTTAATATTTAGATCCTAATTATTGTTTAATATTTAGATAATTTTTCTTTTGTTAACTAGTTAAAATAATTAGATCATTTTTTCCTTTGTTAACTAGTTATAATATTTAGATCAATTTTTTCTTTTGTTAACTAGCCATATTTATTGCAACCCACCATTTTTGTTAACTAGTTTTAATTTATTTTTATAAAACACCATTTTTGTTAACTATTTTTACGTGATCAAGTATTTTCTTTTAGGTATTCTAGTAACTTCCACCCGTTTTTCTTTTACTTTACACTTGATGATTTCTTTCCACGCTTTTCAACCACTTGTCGTTTTTTTCACTCGCCATCAACTAACTCCTTTATATCACGTCATTTTCCTTTTTGTACCTGTCAAACTCGCGCCATTACGTTTTTCTCCAATCGTCCAGAAAGTTCTCGGCTCCCGCGCAAAACACCATATTTATCTATCTTCTTTATCCCCCTCCCTTTACCCTCTGTTAACTTGTTACATGTTACACAAAAATGCAACTCTTTGTTTAGTACACGGTTTACACCTGTTACTATTCGTGTTGCTACACCTGACCGCGTGCACACAACAAACCCGACCATTCCTATGTTCCGCTCTGGAACTAGGAATGGAAGGGAAAAATGGGCACCTCTTTAATGGGAACACTGTTTTATTCCAGTTATACCAAGTGACGTCTGAATTTAGTCTGCTGGTGATAATCCCTCAATTGCTACCATACCCAAGGTTTCGTTGGTTAAGGGATACTTCTGCTCTTGATCAACTGATTTAGCGCCTATCCCAAACTCTTCTCCAGCCTACCTGATTTATTTCCGTGCCTTAATAACTGCTCCGGTCGGCTCCCGACTTTACGCACCACTCATGTTGAACCCTTTGGGGTATTAACGCAAACGATTTTTGGTATTTTAAATCATCCAACCGAGCAGTTTCCTAGCTTCGACCTGGGATATGGTCCCAAAAAATCTATAAAAATTCGCTGAAACGGGCGTTTAGGCAGCGTTTCGCTTCCCATAGGTGGACGTAAAATTAAATTTGTTGATTTGGCCTCTTTGCATGTCTGACAGTTTTTCACATAACTTCTGACCTGTACACTTAAATTGGCCAATAAAAATATTCGCGTATTCGATTAATGGTTTTACTAATTCCGCCATGGGAAGCATTCGGTGGATCGTGCGCGTTTTTTATTATGTCGCTTGTTAACTCAGGCGGCACCCAAAGTTTCCAGGCGAAATCCTCGCTCAGTGGGTTTCCGTCGTAATGAACTGTACGCTTATATACCAGGTTGTCTACAACCTTTATGTCTGGAAGTTGGGCTGAATTTTCCGTCACCTGGGCTACTAAATCAAGGTAAGAGTCTGTTTTAAATGCATTTGAATCAAAATTAATTAAATTGTTTACGACTACAGATAATTCCTCCATGTCATAGCGAGAGAGCGTGTCGGGCACTATGTTTTTTGATCCTGGCCTGTGTTCTACCGTAAACGAGTAGGATTGTAAGTGAAGGCTCCAACGGCCTAGACGACCTGTCAAGTCCTTCTGCGTCATTAGCCATTTAAGACTGCTGTGATCCGTAATCACGGAAAACGGCATCAGTTCAATGTATGGTCTGAACTTTTTAATGGCTAACACTATAGCCAGGCACTCTCTCTCGGTGACCGAGTAATTTCTCAGGGCCGATGTCAGTTTGTGCGAGAAAAAGGCGATAGGATGTTCGCACTCATCTTTTTGGAACAAGAGTACCCCAATCCCTATATCGGAGGCATCACACTGGACGTAAAAATGTTTCGAAAAATCTAGGTGAGTGAGAACTGGGCTAGTGGTTAGAGCTGTTTTTAACTTTTCAAATGCGCATTTGGACTCATCACAAAAGTTAAAAGATTTCCCCTTTTTGAGGGTATTAAAGATCGGCGCTGAAATCGTGGCAAAATCTGGTATGCAGCGTCGGTACCAGCCAGTAGCACCCATAAAACTGCGTACCTGCTTCGGGGTTTTAGGGTAAGTAAATTGAACTATAGTAGATATTTTACTGGTATCAGGTTTTAATTTCCCCCCTCCCACAATATATCCTAGGTAGCGGAGCTCCTTGAAACAAAATTTGGACTTCACCACGTTTATGGTTAAACCAGCCTTTTCCAGACAATTGGACACTCGCTCAAGCAGTTCCAGGTTCCAGGAGTTTTTGCTCTACTGGATGCATCTAATGGTATTTGCCAGAACGCGTCTTTGAGGTCCACACTGGATATGAAGTACGTATCCCCAAACCGACTGAGCACACCGTCGATATGAGGTAGAGGATAGGGCATTTAGCTTACGAGCGTCCAGGCACAACCGGTTCTTCTCGCCCTTACTGACCAGAGTAACCGGATGACTCCATGGGCTCTCGCTCGGCTCAATGACCCCAAGGTCAAGCATCCTATCCAGCTCTGCGTACATCAATTTCTGCACAGCCGACGAGACGGCATAGTGCCTATCCTTTACTGGAGCCGCATCGCGAGTGTCAATTGAATGAACTTCAAGACCAGTTCTACCAAGTCCTCGTTTTGCATAGCAAGGGAAGGTGGCTACCACTCGCTCTAGGCGCTAACGCTGATCCGGTGTCAAAACATGCATATTCGGTTCCTCTTCTGTGCTTTGAACCTCGGGACATAAACTCACGCCATTTGTACTGAGGCTGCTGACGCTGGCGATTAACCCAAATTTACGCATAAAATCAACACCTAAAAATAACGACCGGTTCAGCGTGGGTACCAAATAAAAGGTAAGGGTGTGAAGATAAATTCGTCAAAATAAATACGTCCCACACTCATGTTAAATACGTTCCACATACTGTAAAGTAAGCATATTTCATTGTTTTGATGTACAAATTTTTGTTTTTATCATTTCAATAATAAAATAAACAAATTATTGTTAAAAAAGATATATATAAAAATAAATTAAATAAATTATAACATTTAATTTAATTCAAATATAACACACGCTGTCAAAAGTAAAATTTTTACTAGCAAATATATGCCATTTTCATGTGAATTTTTTGGAAATTTCTAGAAAAGATGAATCAGGTCACCGAAAGACTGGAAGTAGCCTACGACTAGTAGTTTCCAGAAATGTAACATCTATGTCCAGATTCAGCCCTGAATCGGAGATATAGCCTTTGGAAAATTTGGTTTTTGGCCATTTTTACTAGTAAATATATGAAATTTTCATGTGAATTTTTTGGAAATTTCTAGATAAGATGAATCAGGTCACCGAAAGAGTGGAAGTAGCCTAAGATTAGTAGTTTCCAGATATGTAACACATATATCCAGATTCAGCCCTGAATCGGAGATATAGCCTTTGGAAAATTTGGTTTTTGGCCATTTTTACTAGTAAATATATGAAATTTTCATGTGAATTTTTTGGAAATTTCTAGAAAAGATGAATCAGGTCACCGAAAGAGTGGAAGTAGCCTAGGACTAGTAGTTTCCAGAAATGTAACATCTATGTCCAGATTCAGCCCTGAATCGGAGATATAGCCTTTGGAAAATTTGGTTTTTGGCCATTTTTACTAGTAAATATATAAAATTTTCATGTGAATTTTTTGGAAATTTCTAGAAAAGATGAATCAGGTCACCGAAAGAGTGGAAGTAGCCTAAGATTAGTAGTTTCCAGATATGTAGCACATATATCCAGATTCAGCCCTGAATCCGAGATATAGCCTTTGGAAAATTTGGTTTTTGGCCATTTTTACTAGTAAATATATGAAATTTTCATGTGAATTTTTTGGAAATTTCTAGAAAAGATGAATCAGGTCACCGAAAGAGTGGAAGTAGCCTAGGACTAGTAGTTTCCAGAAATGTAACATCTATGTCAGGATTCAGCCCTGAATCGGAGATATAGCCTTTGGAAAATTTGGTTTTTGGCCATTTTGACTAGTAAATATATAAAATTTTCATGTGAATTTTTTGGAAATTTCTAGAAAAGATGAATCAGGTCACCGAAAGAGTGGAAGTAGCCTAGGATTAGTAGTTTCCAGAAATGTAACATCTATGTCCAGATTCAGCCCTGAATCGGAGATATAGCCTTTGGAAAATTTGGTTTTTGGCCATTTTTACTAGTAAATATATGAAATTTTCATGTGAATTTTTTGGAAATTTCTAGAAAAGATGAATCAGGTCACCGAAAGAGTGGAAGTAGCCTAGGACTAGTAGTTTCCAGAAATGTAACATCTATGTCCAGATTCAGCCCTGAATCGGAGATATAGCCTTTGGAAAATTTGGTTTTTGGCCATTTTTACTAGTAAATATATGAAATTTTCATGTGAATTTTTTGGAAATTTCTAGAAAAGATGAATCAGGTCACCGAAAGAGTGGAAGTAGCCTAGGATTAGTAGTTTCCAGAAATGTAACATCTATGTCCAGATTCAGCCCTGAATCGGAGATATAGCCTTTGGAAATTTTGGTTTTTGGCCATTTTTACTAGTAAATATATGAAATTTTCATGTGAATTTTTTGGAAATTTCTAGAAAAGATGAATCAGGTCACCGAAAGAGTGGAAGTAGCCTAGGATTAGTAGTTTCCAGAAATGTAACATCTATGTCCAGATTCAGCCCTGAATCGGAGATATAGCCTTTGGAAAATTTGGTTTTTGGCCATTTTTACTAGTAAATATATGAAATTTTCATGTGAATTTTTTGGAAATTTCTAGAAAAGATGAATCAGGTCACCGAAAGAGTGGAAGTAGCCTAGGACTAGTAGTTTCCAGAAATGTAACATCTATGTCCAGATTCAGCCCTGAATCGGAGATATAGCCTTTGGAAAATTTGGTTTTTGGCCATTTTTACTAGTAAATATATGAAATTTTCATGTGAATTTTTTGGAAATTTCTAGAAAAGATGAATCAGGTCACCGAAAGAGTGGAAGTAGCCTAGGATTAGTAGTTTCCAGAAATGTAACATCTATGTCCAGATTCAGCCCTGAATCGGAGATATAGCCTTTGGAAATTTTGGTTTTTGGCCATTTTTACTAGTAAATATATGAAATTTTCATGTGAATTTTTTGGAAATTTCTAGAAAAGATGAATCAGGTCACCGAAAGAGTGGAAGTAGCCTAGGATTAGTAGTTTCCAGAAATGTAACATCTATGTCCAGATTCAGCCCTGAATCGGAGATATAGCCTTTGGAAAATTTGGTTTTTGGCCATTTTTACTAGTAAACATATGAAATTTTCATGTGAATTTTTTGGAAATTTCTAGAAAAGATGAATCAGGTCACCGAAAGAGTGGAAGTAGCCTAGGACTAGTAGTTTCCAGAAATGTAACATCTATGTCCAGATTCAGCCCTGAATCGGAGATATAGCCTTTGGAAAATTTGGTTTTTGGCCATTTTTACTAGTAAATATATGAAATTTTCATGTGAATTTTTTGGAAATTTCTAGAAAAGATGAATCAGGTCACCGAAAGAGTGGAAGTAGCCTAGGATTAGTAGTTTCCAGAAATGTAACATCTATGTCCAGATTCAGCCCTGAATCGGAGATATAGCCTTTGGAAATTTTGGTTTTTGGCCATTTTTACTAGTAAATATATGAAATTTTCATGTGAATTTTTTGGAAATTTCTAGAAAAGATGAATCAGGTCACCGAAAGAGTGGAAGTAGCCTAGGATTAGTAGTTTCCAGAAATGTAACATCTATGTCCAGATTCAGCCCTGAATCGGAGATATAGCCTTTGGAAAATTTGGTTTTTGGCCATTTTTACTAGTAAATATATGAAATTTTCATGTGAATTTTTTGGAAATTTCTAGAAAAGATGAATCAGGTCACCGAAAGAGTGGAAGTAGCCTAGGACTAGTAGTTTTCCAGAAATGTAACATCTATGTCCAGATTCAGCCCTGAATCGGAGATATAGCCTTTGGAAATTTGGTTTTTGGCCATTTTTACTAGTAAATATATGAAATTTTCATGTGAATTTTTTGGAAATTTCTAGAAAAGATGAATCAGGTCACCGAAAGAGTGGAAGTAGCCTAGGATTAGTAGTTTCCAGAAATGTAACATCTATGTCCAGATTCAGCCCTGAATCGGAGATATAGCCTTTGGAAAATTTGGTTTTTGGCCATTTTTACTAGTAAATATATGAAATTTTCATGTGAATTTTTTGGAAATTTCTAGAAAAGATGAATCAGGTCACCGAAAGAGTGGAAGTAGCCTAGGATTAGTAGTTTCCAGAAATGTAACATCTATGTCCAGATTCAGCCCTGAATCGGAGATATAGCCTTTGGAAAATTTGGTTTTTGGCCATTTTTACTAGTAAATATATGAAATTTTCATGTGAATTTTTTGGAAATTTCTAGAAAAGATGAATCAGGTCACCGAAAGAGTGGAAGTAGCCTAGGACTAGTAGTTTCCAGAAATGTAACATCTATGTCCAGATTCAGCCCTGAATCGGAGATATAGCCTTTCGAAAATTTGGTTTTTGGCCATTTTTACTAGTAAATATATGAAATTTTCATGTGAATTTTTTGGAAATTTCTAGAAAAGATGAATCAGGTCACCGAAAGAGTGGAAGTAGCTTTGTACTAGTAGTTTCCAGAAATGTAACATCTATGTCCAGATTCAGCCCTGAATCGGAGATATAGCCTTTGGAAAATTTGGTTTTTGGCCATTTTTACTAGTAAATATATGAAATTTTCATGTGAATTTTTTGGAAATTTCTAGAAAAGATGAATCAGGTCACCGAAAGAGTGGAAGTAGCCTAGGACTAGTAGTTTCCAGAAATGTAACATCTATGTCCAGATTCAGCCCTGAATCGGAGATATAGCCTTTGGAAAATTTGGTTTTTGGCCATTTTTACTAGTAAATATATGAAATTTGCATGTGAATTTTTTGAAATTTCTAGAAAAGATGAATCAGGTCACCGAAAGAGTGGAAGTAGCCTAGGATTAGTAGTTTCCAGAAATGTAACATCTATGTCCAGATTCAGCCCTGAATCAGAGATATAGCCTTTGGAAAATTTGGTTTTTGGCCATTTTTACTAGTAAATATATGAAATTTTCATGTGAATTTTTTGGAAATTTCTAGAAAAGATGAATCAGGTCACCGAAAGAGTGGAAGTAGCCTAAGATTAGTAGTTTCCAGATATGTAACATATATCCAGATTCAGCCCTGAATCGGAGATATAGCCTTTGGAAAATTTCGTTTTTGGCTATTTTTACTAGTAAATATATGAAATTTTCATGTGAATTTTTTGTTACTAACACTATTATAATAAACGAAAAGCACGAAGAGGAATAGAGAAAAAACAAATTAATTTATTTCTTTAATTTTGAGGAATTAAATTAATTGTTTAAATAATAATACTAATTTAAAATCCGTTTCAAAACATTTTTGTTTAAAAAATCTATCAAAAATTTTCTTATATATGTATACCTACAAATTAATGGTACAATAAGATTTTATTCTTCTCTAGAAATTGAGTATACAAAATATTTGTATGAAATTTTTACACACTATGAAGAACTATATGGCGATTAATTCTGCATTATTAACTAAAAAATAACGTTTTTTTGAGTTATGACTTTATTGCAGCAAAGGCTCGATATGTATATGGCTTTAAATCTCAAAAAATAGACACTAGTAGGGGCGGGAACAGGAAAATGCGGATCCAACCAACTAATAAATAAAAGCATTCCAGTAAAATTTAATATGTTTGTATTAATATCACGTAAAAAATACAAATTTTCTATTAATTTTAATACAAAATACTAAATTAAAAAGTATGCAGCTTTGTTTCGACCATTGTGTTACTTTTGTTTACTTAAAAAATGGCGATTTTATAATGCGCGTCAGTATTCTAGACACCTAGTTATCAACCAATATTGTTGCCAGATGCATAAAACCTAAAATATCATGAAAAAAAAATAAGGCCAAAACTAAAAATAGTTGAAAAATTCTTTGTTGCCTACAATGGTTTCAAAAAACAAGGAGTATATATAAAAACCTTTTTCGAAGATTATTTCGGAAAATAAACAGAACGCGCGAGCCTCAGCACATGCAAAAATGATATTTGCGATTTTAAACTCGCAAGTGATTTAACAATTACGCGTTTTTCAGCACACGGGTGATTGAAAATTTTTATAAGAAAGTAATGTTTACTTACTATAGTTTTGACCATTTGGCATATTCTTTTCTTATTTCTTTTATTACATCCAATATTTTTTACAAAGTTTCTCCATCGTGTATTTTTTAGTAGCTCAACAATATGAAAAAATTTTTCAAAATATCCATTTTCCTGGTTGAAAACTTTAAACAGATTTGCTTTTTCGCATGATTTACGTTTTTCGGTTAAATAAAACATTTTTACCAAAAATATAAGCATTTGCTTAGACATTTTTTTTATTATTTTGCGATCTTTGTTTTGAGAAGTCAATTATTAAACTAACATTGCGAAATGGCAATTTTCAATATTGACCGCAAGAACTCACAAATATTATTCCTTTTTTTAAATTGTAAATTTTTTTATTACTTTCTTCTATTGAAAATAAAAGCGTGTTGGTTTTTATGTTATGTTGTTATAAATTGCTGTAGTGAAAAAAGTCACAATTAAATGTTTGGAAATTTTTTAAAACCGCGATTTTAGGTGAAAATCGTAGTTTAAGACACATGTGTTTCCATTTTGTTTATAATCATAAATCAGAACACTTGCGTAAGTCATAAACATTTTTTAAGAAATGTCTTACGTTATAATAATGCACTTTACTTTCAGCTTTAAATTTTTTTATGACTACCAAATGACATTTCTGCAAATTGTTTAAAGAATTTTTTTAATTTTTGTTTCCAATGTTTTGAAATTTTTTAATGCTACCATTTCTACTTACCTGAAAAGATAACAGGGCTTATGCAATCAAGTGCTTAGTACAATGAAAGAAAAAAACGAGCATTGAAAGGGTTACAAATATTGAAAATTTTGTAATTTTTTTCTTCTAATTTTGCCTGTAATCATAAATCGGAGCACTTGCGTAAGTCATAATCAGTTTTTAAAGAAAATGCTTACCTCATTATAAAAATGCACTTTATTTACAGATTTCTATTTTTATGACTAGCAAGTCACCCTTCTGTAAATTTATTAAGAATTTCTTTAATTTTATTATCCACAATGGCAAAACACATTTTTCAAAACCGCAATTTCGACCTGAAATAATAAGATGAACAGACGAAAAAAAGGACGGTTGAACCTATTTTTTTTCTTTGGCAATGTTTTAAAACTACCATTTCTACCAAAAATTCGTGAAAGTGTCTGTATGACAATCAAGTGTTTTGCAATATAAGAAAAAAAGTTCGTTGAAAGAGTGCACTTTTATGCTGGATATTTCGCACATTTGCATAAATTGTGAAATTTAGTTTTTTTATATTTTGTCTAGAAGCAGCCTTAAAAAGAAATTTGTAAATTTAAACATATGTATGTACATACGTGTTTGAAAATTTTTTTCAACTAAAAAATATAATATTTACTTTAAAAATTTTTCAAATTTTAAAAAACATACATTTTACCAAAACCAAATAAAGTCTACTGTTTTTTTTTTTAATATATTGAAAATTTTTGTCAGAATTTATAATTATTTGTTTAAAAATATTTATAAATACATACATCTGACAAAAATGTTCAATATAAATCAGTTATATTTTTTAGTTGAAAACATACATATGTTTAAATTTACAAATTTATTTTTAAGACCGATTCTAGACAAAATATTAGAAAAGTAAATCTCACAATTTATGCAAATGTGCAAAAAATCCAGCATAAAAGTGCACCCTTTCAACGAACTTTTTTTCTTATATTGCAAAACACTTGATTGTCACATACAGACACTTTCATGAATTTTTGGTAGAAATGGTAGTTTCATTGGCGTAGATAGGCCTTTCTGTGGGGGGGAGGTGAATGTCCCCCATAATTGATTTTGCTCCCCCCAGTATTACTGAAATATTTAATAAAATTATTAACAACTTCTCTATGTTTGGAAATCGTAATTGTATCCCGTTTACTTACAGATATCATTACAATTTTTATAAAAACTTAGTTTCCAATAATTGCCAAATCTGTGTTTATTACGAAAATCCCTAAACGAAAACGTACGAGTGTGTTTATTTTATTCTGATGATATATTTTTGTATTTTCTCTAAACAAAATATATAAAAAGTAGTACATACAACATTTTAAAAACCTTTCGATACTGGGCCCAGTTGTGTATAAAATTAGACCAATAGCCCATCAGCGACATGATTTTTAAAAGTTTTAGACCTTCAAACAACTTTCATATCGATGGTCATAAGTTGACAACACGTAACTGGTTTTTACAACTTTTCAGTAGAAGAAATTACGTTATAAATATGCTGAAAGCGTTACTAGCATAGAAATAAAATAGCTGAAAATTCTTTAGTAGATACTCTCAACTATGTACTTTCTGTTATTTTATTTTGAGAATGGGAACGTTTTCTGCGTTTTGTGAAAAATAATAAAAATTCAGTTAGAAGTTGTCAATGTATGACCATGGATATGATATCTAAAAGTTTATAACGACCCTTAACCGCAAGAAAATCGGAATCCAGAATTTCTAAATTTTATACTAAATGCATATTTCTTTTATTTTAAAACGTAATATTTCATAATATTGAGAAAACAATACTATTTGCTTTGATGTATGTATATGAAATGCTTTAGGTTTTATTGAATTACTTTTAAGATAACGTATGCTTGTTTGGATACGACTTTTTGCTTCATTATACATATTTTTCATAATGAAGTTAGTCAATGCTAATTTCGCGACAAGTCAAAATTTTCGCGACGAGTGTTATCACTTTCAATTATGCAGTTCTCTACTTGAAAAAATGTCTAGCTACTCCAATGGGTAGTTTTAAAACATTGCCAAAGAAAAAAAATAGGTTCAACCGTCCTTTTTTTCGTCTGTTCATCTTATTATTTCAGGTAGAAATGGCGGTTTTGAAAAATGTGTTTTGCCATTGTGGATAATAAAATTAAAGAAATTCTTAATAAATTTACAGAAGGGTGACTTGCTAGTCATAAAAATAGAAATCTGTAAATAAAGTGCATTTTTATAATGAGGTAAGCATTTTCTTTAAAAACTGATTATGACTTACGCAAGTGCTCCGATTTATGATTACAGGCAAAATTAGAAGAAAAAAATTACAAAATTTTCAATATTTGTAACCCTTTCAATGCTCGTTTTTTTCTTTCATTGTACTAAGCACTTGATTGCATAAGCCCTGTTATCTTTTCAGGTAAGTAGAAATGGTAGCATTAAAAAATTTCAAAACATTGGAAACAAAAATTAAAAAAATTCTTTAAACAATTTGCAGAAATGTCATTTGGTAGTCATAAAAAAATTTAAAGCTGAAAGTAAAGTGCATTATTATAACGTAAGACATTTCTTAAAAAATGTTTATGACTTACGCAAGTGTTCTGATTTATGATTATAAACAAAATGGAAACACATGTGTCTTA
Organism: Panzeria rudis; assembly: GCA_956483635.1. Classification (NCBI taxonomy): domain Eukaryota; kingdom Metazoa; phylum Arthropoda; class Insecta; order Diptera; family Tachinidae; genus Panzeria; species Panzeria rudis. The sequence continues at coordinate 42,420,298 of OY101451.1, read as the reverse complement.
AACTACGATTTTCACCTAAAATCGCGGTTTTAAAAAATTTCCTAACATTTAATTGTGACTTTTTTCACTACAGCAATTTATAACAACATAACATAAAAACCAACACGCTTTTATTTTCAATAGAAGAAAGTAATAAAAAAATTTACAATTTAAAAAAAGGAATAATATTTGTGAGTTCTTGCGGTCAATATTGAAAATTGCCATTTCGCAATGTTAGTTTAATAATTGACTTCTCAAAACAAAGATCGCAAAATAATAAAAAAAATGTCTAAGCAAATGCTTATATTTTTGGTAAAAATGTTTTATTTAACCGAAAAACGTAAATCATGCGAAAAAGCAAATCTGTTTAAAGTTTTCAACCAGGAAAATGGATATTTTGAAAAATTTTTTCATATTGTTGAGCTACTAAAAAATACACGATGGAGAAACTTTGTAAAAAATATTGGATGTAATAAAAGAAATAAGAAAAGAATATGCCAAATGGTCAAAACTATAGTAAGTAAACATTACTTTCTTATAAAAATTTTCAATCACCCGTGTGCTGAAAAACGCGTAATTGTTAAATCACTTGCGAGTTTAAAATCGCAAATATCATTTTTGCATGTGCTGAGGCTCGCGCGTTCTGTTTATTTTCCGAAATAATCTTCGAAAAAGGTTTTTATATATACTCCTTGTTTTTTGAAACCATTGTAGGCAACAAAGAATTTTTCAACTATTTTTAGTTTTGGCCTTATTTTTTTTTCATGATATTTTAGGTTTTATGCATCTGGCAACAATATTGGTTGATAACTAGGTGTCTAGAATACTGACGCGCATTATAAAATCGCCATTTTTTAAGTAAACAAAAGTAACACAATGGTCGAAACAAAGCTGCATACTTTTTAATTTAGTATTTTGTATTAAAATTAATAGAAAATTTGTATTTTTTACGTGATATTAAATACAAACATATTAAATTTTACTGGAATGCTTTTATTTATTAGTTGGTTGGATCCGCATTTTCCTGTTCCGCCCCTACTAGTGTCTATTTTTTGAGATTTAAAGCCATATACATATCGAGCCTTTGCTGCAATAAAGTCATAACTCAAAAAAACGTTATTTTTTAGTTAATAATGCAGAATTAATCGCCATATAGTTCTTCATAGTGTGTAAAAATTTCATACAAATATTTTGTATACTCAATTTCTAGAGAAGAATAAAATCTTATTGTACCATTAATTTGTAGGTATACATATATAAGAAAATTTTTTGATAGATTTTTTAAACAAAAATGTTTTGAAACGGATTTTAAATTAGTATTATTATTTAAACAATTAATTTAATTCCTCAAAATTAAAGAAATAAATTAATTTGTTTTTTCTCTATTCCTCTTCGTGCTTTTCGTTTATTTTAATAGTGTTAGTAACAAAAAATTCACATGAAAATTTCATATATTTACTAGTAAAAATAGCCAAAAACCAAATTTTCCAAAGGCTATATCTCCGATTCAGGGCTGAATCTGGATATATGTTACATATCTGGAAACTACTAATCTTAGGCTACTTCCACTCTTTCGGTGACCTGATTCATCTTTTCTAGAAATTTCCAAAAAATTCACATGAAAATTTCATATATTTACTAGTAAAAATGGCCAAAAACCAAATTTTCCAAAGGCTATATCTCCGATTCAGGGCTGAATCTGGACATAGATGTTACATTTCTGGAAACTACTAATCCTAGGCTACTTCCACTCTTTCGGTGACCTGATTCATCTTTTCTAGAAATTTCCAAAAAATTCACATGAAAATTTCATATATTTACTAGTAAAAATGGCCAAAAACCAAATTTTCCAAAGGCTATATCTCCGACTCAGGGCTGAATCTGGACATAGATGTTACATTTCTGGAAACTACTAGTCCTAGGCTACTTCCACTCTTTCGGTGACCTGATTCATCTTTTCTAGAAATTTCCAAAAAATTCACATGAAAATTTCATATATTTACTAGTAAAAATGGCCAAAAACCAAATTTTCCAAAGGCTATATCTCCGATTCAGGGCTGAATCTGGACATAGATGTTACATTTCTGGAAACTACTAATCCTAGGCTACTTCCACTCTTTCGGTGACCTGAGTCATCTTTTCTAGAAATTTCCAAAAAATTCACATGAAAATTTCATATATTTACTAGTAAAAATGGCCAAAAACCAAATTTTCCAAAGGCTATATCTCCGATTCAGGGCTGAATCTGGACATAGATGTTACATTTCTGGAAACTACTAGTCCTAGGCTACTTCCACTCTTTCGTTGACCTGATTCATCTTTTCTAGAAATTTCCAAAAAATTCACATGAAAATTTCATATATTTACTAGTAAAAATGGCCAAAAACCAAATTTTCCAAAGGCTATATCTCCGATTCAGGGCTGAATCTGGACATAGATGTTACATTTCTGGAAACTACTAGTCCTAGGCTACTTCCAATCTTTCGGTGACCTGATTCATCTTTTCTAGAAATTTCCAAAAAATTCACATGAAAATTTCATATATTTACTAGTAAAAATGGCCAAAAACCAAATTTTCCAAAGGCTATATCTCCGATTCAGGGCTGAATCTGGACATAGATGTTACATTTCTGGAAACTACTAGTCCAAAGCTACTTCCACTCTTTCGGTGACCTGATTCATCTTTTCTAGAAATTTCCAAAAAATTCACATGAAAATTTCATATATTTACTAGTAAAAATGGCCAAAAACCAAATTTTCGAAAGGCTATATCTCCGATTCAGGGCTGAATCTGGACATAGATTTTACATTTCTGGAAACTACTAGTCCTAGGCTACTTCCACTCTTTCGGTGACCTGATTCATCTTTTCTAGAAATTTCCAAAAAATTCACATGAAAATTTCATATATTTACTAGTAAAAATGGCCAAAAACCAAATTTTCCAAAGGCTATATCTCCGATTCAGGGCTGAATCTGGACATAGATGTTACATTTCTGGAAACTACTAATCCTAGGCTACTTCCACTCTTTCGGTGACCTGATTCATCTTTTCTAGAAATTTCCAAAAAATTCACATGAAAATTTCATATATTTACTAGTAAAAATGGCCAAAAACCAAATTTTCCAAAGGCTATATCTCCGATTCAGCTGTTACATTTCTGGAAACTACTAATCCTAGGCTACTTCCACTCTTTCGGTGACCTGATTCATCTTTTCTAGAAATTTCCAAAAAATTCACATGAAAATTTCATATATTTACTAGTAAAAATGGCCAAAAACCAAATTTTCCAAAGGCTATATCTCCGATTCAGGGCTGAATCTGGACATAGATGTTACATTTCTGGAAACTACTAGTCCTAGGCTACTTCCACTCTTTCGGTGACCTGATTCATCTTTTCTAGAAATTTCCAAAAAATTCACATGAAAATTTCATATATTTACTAGTAAAAATGGCCAAAAACCAAATTTTCCAAAGGCTATATCTCCGATTCAGCTGTTACATTTCTGGAAACTACTAATCCTAGGCTACTTCCACTCTTTCGGTGACCTGATTCATCTTTTCTAGAAATTTCCAAAAAATTCACATGAAAATTTCATATATTTACTAGTAAAAATGGCCAAAAACCAAATTTTCCAAAGGCTATATCTCCGATTCAGGGCTGAATCTGGACATAGATGTTACATTTCTGGAAACTACTAGTCCTAGGCTACTTCCACTCTTTCGGTGACCTGATTCATCTTTTCTAGAAATTTCCAAAAAATTCACATGAAAATTTCATATATTTACTAGTAAAAATGGCCAAAAACCAAATTTTCCAAAGGCTATATCTCCGATTCAGCTGTTACATTTCTGGAAACTACTAATCCTAGGCTACTTCCACTCTTTCGGTGACCTGATTCATCTTTTCTAGAAATTTCCAAAAAATTCACATGAAAATTTCATATATTTACTAGTAAAAATGGCCAAAAACCAAATTTTCCAAAGGCTATATCTCCGATTCAGGGCTGAATCTGGACATAGATGTTACATTTCTGGAAACTACTAGTCCTAGGCTACTTCCACTCTTTCGGTGACCTGATTCATCTTTTCTAGAAATTTCCAAAAAATTCACATGAAAATTTCATATATTTACTAGTAAAAATGGCCAAAAACCAAATTTTCCAAAGGCTATATCTCCGATTCAGGGCTGAATCTGGATATAGATGTTACATTTCTGGAAACTACTAGTCCTAGGCTACTTGCCGTCTTTCGGTGACCTGATTCATCTTTTCTAGAAATTTCCAAAAAATTCACATGAAAATTTCATATATTTACTAGTAAAAATGGCCAAAAACCAAATTTTCCAAAGGCTATATCTCCGATTCAGGGCTGAATCTGGACATAGATGTTACATTTCTGGAAACTACTAGTCCTAGGCTACTTCCACTCTTTCGGTGACCTGATTCATCTTTTCTAGAAATTTCCAAAAAATTCACATGCAAATTTCATATATTTACTAGTAAAAATGGCCAAAAACCAAATTTTCCAAAGGCTATATCTCCGATTCAGCTGTTACATTTCTGGAAACTACTAATCCTAGGCTACTTCCACTCTTTCGGTGACCTGATTCATCTTTTCTAGAAATTTCCAAAAAATTCACATGAAAATTTCATATATTTACTAGTAAAAATGGCCAAAAACCAAATTTTCCAAAGGCTATATCTCCGATTCAGGGCTGAATCTGGACATAGATGTTACATTTCTGGAAACTACTAGTCCAAAGCTACTTCCACTCTTTCGGTGACCTGATTCATCTTTTCTAGAAATTTCCAAAAAATTCACATGAAAATTTCGTATATTTACTAGTAAAAATGGCCAAAAACCAAATTTTCCAAAGGCTATATCTCCGATTCAGCGCTGAATCTGGACATAGATGTTACATTTCTGGAAACTACTAGTCCTAGGCTACTTCCACTCTTTCGGTGACCTGATTCATCTTTTCTAGAAATTTCCAAAAAATTCACATGCAAATTTCATATATTTACTAGTAAAAATGGCCAAAAACCAAATTTTCCAAAGGCTATATCTCCGATTCAGGGCTGAATCTGGACATAGATGTTACATTTCTGGAAACTACTAGTCCTAGGCTACTTGCCGTCTTTCGGTGACCTGATTCATCTTTTCTAGAAATTTCCAAAAAATTCACATGAAAATTTCATATATTTACTAGTAAAAATGGCGAAAAACCAAATTTTCCAAAGGCTATTTCTCCGATTCAGCGTTGAATCTGGACATAGATTTTACATTTCTGGAAACTACTAGTCCTAGGCTACTTCCACTCTTTCGGTGACCTGATTCATCCTTTCTAGAAATTTCCAAAAAATTCACATGCAAATTTCATATATTTACTAGTAAAAATGGCCAAAAACCAAATTTTCCAAAGGCTATATCTCCGATTCAGGGCTGAATCTGGACATAGATGTTACATTTCTGGAAACTACTAGTCCTAGGCTACTTTCCCTCTTTCGGTGACCTGATTCATCTTTTCTAGAAATTTCCAAAAAATTCACATGAAAATTTCATATATTTACTAGTAAAAATGGCCAAAAACCAAATTTTCCAAAGGCTATATCTCCGATTCAGGGCTAAATCTGGACATAGATGTTACATTTCTGGAAACTACTAGTCCTAGGCTACTTCCAGTCTTTCGGTGACCTGATTCATCTTTTCTAGAAATTTCCAAAAAATTCACATGAAAATGGCATATATTTGCTAGTAAAAATTTTACTTTTGACAGCGTGTGTTATATTTGAATTAAATTAAATGTTATACTTTATTTAATTTATTTTTATATATATCTTTTTTAACAATAATTTGTTTATTTTATTATTGAAATGATAAAAACAAAAATTTGTACATCAAAACAATGAAATATGTTTACTTTACAGTATGTGGAACGTATTTAACATGAGTGTGGGACGTATTTATTTTGACGAATTTATCTTCACACCCTTATAAAAGGTAACTTCCTCTGATATATTGTTTAATGTTATTATAGTTTTTACCCTACCCACTATTTTGTGGGGACTGCCATCTGCAGTCTTTATAATCGAGCAGTAATCATGGACTTTAAGTCCAGCTTTTTCTACTATCTGCATACAGTCCTTGCCTAATCAGGTGACTGTAGCGCCACTGTCTAGCAAACCAAACACTTCATGACCATTAATCAATATATTGGCGTAAATACGCCTATCATTTCCTTGATGAAGAGTTGCTGACATAATTTCATGTCTTGTATTTCTTCTACGCCTATATCTTTCTCTAGTCTTTTTAATTCTACTGGAGACTTCTCCAAATTCTAACCTTAGCTTCTATATATTCTTTCACTCTTCTATGTAATGGCTTAATTTGTCTCACCTTTGGCTCTATTAATTTTCTATCTGTCCTATCATTATTTACTAATATTTTTATTATATTTTTAGATTTGTTTTGAGGTGAATTATCTACCACTGGGCCTACGTCTGAGTCGAACGAGCCTGTCCAGTTTGAGGCTGGTTCGTGGGCTGGTTTCCCTGGCATCTAGGACATTGAGGAGTAACCACATTGTCTCTCCCACACTTAAAGCAAAATACCCTATGGTGTGGTGAGGGGCAATCCATGTAGCCGTGGCCTGCTTGTTTGCAGTTCCAACAGATGTATCTGTTACTTGCAGCTACAGCCTCGAGATTATAATTCTCGTCGCCAAGCTCCTCCTCCCCGTCGAGTTCATGTACCCTGGGTGGTACATAGGGACGTTGCTGAAATTGCGTTCTCTGGCTCGCTATCAGACTCTCGGCTTTTTTCGCTTGCTGGCAAAAATCATTGAGGCTTTCTATTCTGGCTGAAAAGAGCAAATGGGATAGCGCCGGCTTTAAATTGCCCCGCGTAATTTCAATTAAGTCCCGCTCAGAGTACGGAATTCTTTGTTGATTTCTAAGCCGCAAAACAGCATTGAAAAATTCTTCAAAGGCTTCTTGGGCACCTTGGCGGCGGTCCATTATCCTCTTCTGCAGCTGAAACTCGTTCTCGAAATGCCTAAACTGGGTGAGGAAGGCTGCAACTAGCTCCTCCCATGACTGAGCTGGATTTAATTTCACCAAGTTCCAAAACCAGTCTAAAGCCTGGCCTTCCAGCAAGGTGTGGAAACTGCGACGTACGTCATCGAAAGTTATGTTGTATTCCTGCCTAAAGTACTCAATCCGGAAAATAAAATCTTCGGCGCTCATCGACTTTGAGGTGCCGTCGAATTTTATTCCCCACTTGGAGAGGTCTATCTTTTGGTACTGGTTTTGGGACGGGAGAAAATAATCTGTTGGACCCCCTTGTGGCTGCCTTCCTAAGTCGTCTGCCAGGCCTGCTGCGCTAAAATTATTAAAATGTGCGTGGTCTGAATATCGTGGGAACGAGAGACCCGCGCGTGTCTCGGAATGGTGCATTGCTGCTGGCTGACTACTTAAATCCGGTAAGTTTTGCGATAGATAATGAGAGCTTGAATTTAATATATTTTCTTCTACCCTAGGTGGTACTTGTGATGGAGCAGTTGAGTATACTGGCGCTGTTGCAAGGGTTATCTGAGGTGCTGGTGAACGCACTTGCTGCTCAACCGCTCGGCCTACTGCCTGTGAGATTTCCTCATGGAAGTTTAGCTGCAAGTCTTGCATTTGTCGGGACAATTCTCCGCGTATTAACCCTACTATATCTCCACCTAGACCTAATTGACTGCTTTGTTGTGAGCCCTGCATGCCTGTCCTGTTGGCGCGAAACTGCTGTTACACGTTTCTAGCAGTTATGCTACTAAACTCCGGTGACGAAATTGTGTCACTGGACATGTTGCCATCTTGGGAACGCCTCGAGCGATCCTGCGCCATGGACATGAATTGCTGCACCGACGGTGTAACTCTCGCCGATGCAGTCAGTATGGCCGGGTCTGCACTATGGGCTGAAGTCGTACGAGCGGATGTAGAAACAACTGCTGCACCTGTAGTACTCGGTACGGACTCCATACCGAATATTGTTTCGACGTCAAAACCTGCTTCAGTCAATCTATTTCTGACTGAGCGAGTCAGAACCATTCCCTAGTTACGGAGACAAAACGCTTTTCGGTTTCAGCAGGAACTTCACTGAACTTAAAGCAAAACGTTCAAAGAAAATTATTTAAATAGGTCTAGCAAAATATAGCGGACAGATATTATAGTCCGAAACTTTAAAATACAATTTGATACCACGCAAAAAAAAAATAAGCCAATTATGTATCTATTTATTCCTATAAATACTCGGATAAAGAGTATATTAATAGAATATAAAAAAATCATAACTCTTGCTTTCAGCAAAATAATCTGCGATTACCGCAAAAACTAAAGTCTAAATAAACGAAAAAAAAATCAATTTTAATTGAAAAGTACAGTTATCCACCAAAAAGGATAGAAATTTTCTATTAGAAAAATTCTTCTATGCGATCATAGACCAAAAACTATAAAAATGAAAAAAATTACCGTAACTTGGACGCAAATGAACAAATCAATATTAATATAAAACTTTAGATTTAAATATGTATAAACGATTTGCCATAGGATTTTCAGGTGGCTAGACTGATGAGTGAAAACTGACTGCACTGACTTAGCACTATACAAATGCCAAGCCTATACAGCTCTTGTGTTTATGTTGAGATGAGAGAAAGAACTACTAATAAAAAGCTTTTCTATTTCTACGTTTCGGGGGCAAAGTGGTGTCTGTAAAGGCCCCACTGCGGAGCTGAAGGTGGTGCTTCGAAGCATCAAGGCCTGTGCCGAAAGATGTCGGGACTCCCACACTTAAGCTCTGCACAAGGAAAACGGAAATTACTTGACCTGGTAAGTATGTTTTTCAAACTACCTTTCGAAACTGAAATAGGCTATTATGTTAAAAAAAATTAAAAAATTGATGGGATTAATTTTGCTACTGCCCGATGTAGCAAAGGATATAAGCATAACTGCCTTAATAAAACCTGTCTCACGCGCAGTGAGCGAAATGAATCTTTCAGATCTCCATCATACCCACGCACCGCTAGCTCCACCAGACTGTCGCAACGCGGAAGAAAAAATTTAATTGCCACTTCTCGGGACTTACAGTCTGCTGAAGGGTAGCTATACGAAGGTTGATGAAGAAGTCTATTATATGAAATTTATTAACAAGTGTAGTATGTTTGTGACATGCACGTCATTGAATGCCAGTTAATGTCGCAACGTGTCGAGGACTATTTACTGCCTCGACGCGGACATACACCACTGGTCCACAATGAACTCATGACACTTACATGAAAAGCTAATCAAAACCTACTAATAAACTCTTTCGGGCCCCCAAGTTGGGCGCCATTTTATAACTGCTGGTTTTTAAAATTGGAAAACACCAAAAGTGTTAATGTGTGGCCAGATTGTTGGCTGCGCTGGCATGCTGGCGTTTGCTCCGGCTGAAGCTCGCCGTTTGGGGGGGGAGGGGGGGGATCTTTGCCAACCTGTCTGGGAACTTACTCAGCTACAAAAATTATGCCAGCTCGCTCGGAAGAAGTAACCCGAGCAAAAAGGTATTTAAAAATAAGGGATGCCCGAAAGAGCTAACAAAAAAAACTGTCTAATAGAAATTTTCTAACTGCCTCTATTTGTTTCTAGATGACAGTACACCACTTACCCGCTGCTTCATTATTCTCTCATCTCAACGTTGGCTGATGTTATGCCAACTCCGGCTTCCCTCCCCATAGGAATTCCCTCAACTACGGAGGAAATACCTCCATGATGACTTTGAGGCCGATTTCGTTAAGTCATCCCGAGCTTGCATCACTCACCAATACCTACCACCTTCCTACGACATATTCGTTAGATTACTCGCTAGATATTTCCATTGTAATTTAAACTCAAATCTATTCAGTTATTAAATTTCATTGTACAATGTATTTTTTTTTATTTACCGATAATTAAATGTCTAAAATAAGAAGTTTATAACTTTGAAGGTTTACATTTTTAAAAATAAAAAGTAATTAAATCGATTTTTATTGTTTATATTGAATTAACGATCCAAAAAATATAATGAAGATTAACAAAAGCTTCAAAACGGAAATGTAGGGTATAAACACAGTAACCTTTGTAAATCTTGAACATTGAATAAATAACTTAAGATTTATACATGTAGATCAAACAGATCGTTATTTCTTTTGCAAAAAAAAAGAACAAAATATTTTAGGTTTCGAAATAATAAACGAGATAAGAGCAATAATATTTGTGTAATTAAAATACAAAAAACCATCCCATAAGGCTGCTATTTCTTTTTCCCTGACTACCGGTTCTGACCGGAAATGACGTCGTACGTAACGTGTCCTGCGTGTTATGTCTAAGCAAATTGTCGCCTTTGGCTATTTCGATATATGTATATATTTATTCTTGTTTTTAAAAGTTAAGGCAAACACCTAGTTCTTGGGCAACAGCCCTCGTATCCTACAAGCTAGCTAGGTTGAGCTCACCCTATCAACGCTATAAAATGTAAAAATAGTAAGGTATAAATATGCTTGGGTGTTTCCCCCAACGACTATTGTAAAAAGAAATATATAAATAGATACTAAAATTTGTGATTTGCGTCCGTTTCTGTACGTCAGAGGTCCGTGTCAGAAACTACAACGATACCTCGTGCCGTCTGAGGACGACACGCACTTCAGGAACTCCCTCGATGGAGGCGACTATTGGCTGGTTGTCTCCCCTTCTTCGGATGTCTCTGTTTTGTTGACACTTATCTTTAAGGCGATGTTTTCTCCCAACCAGCTGCGGGCACAGGTTTCAAGATGACTGTACTTGATGCCTCTCCGTCACTTTCAGGATTTCTGGCGGGAACTATCTAGCTTCGTTGTCCACTTCGTTGAGCTTGTTTTTTTTTACTTTTACCCCTTTCTACTGTAGGCAGGTGTTTAGTTGTAGGGCAATTTTTCAATTTCGGCTGTAGTTATTCAGTTGTTGATATAGTTTTAAGTTTTAGCAATTATTTATTAAGCACTACGTGATGAGCTTCCGAGTTGCAATACAGCTTTAGGTATTTAATAAATTTTACCTTCATTAGTTTTGTAGGGTAATTTCACTTGTATTTTGTTCAATAGGTTTAAGGAGCTTGTTGAATTGTTTTAAGTAGGATGTTAAATAATTTTAAGCCGTTTGTTTGATAATTTTAAGTAGTTTGTTTGATAGCTTGTTTTTTTTATATCATGGTTTCTTAAATGGTTTTACGTGTTTTGTTAAATAACTTCAAGTAGCTTGTAGAATAGTTTTATGCACTTTGTTAAATAATCTTACGTCGTTTGTTTGATAATTTTAGACAGTTTGTAGAATAATTGTAGGTATTTTGTTCAATAATTTTAAGTATTTTGTTGAATAATTTTAGGTATTTAAATAATTTTAGGTATTTTGTTAAATAATTTCAATTATTTTGTGCAATAATTTTAAGTCTTTTGTTGAATAGTTTTAGGTAGTTTGCTGAATGGTTTTAAGCACTTTGTTGAATAATTTTAGGTATTTTGCACTGGTACCTTAATTATTTCACTTACAGTGTGTTTGTAAATCTGCCTTATAAGTATGCGTTTGCTATATCCTGATAATTTTTAAGGTGGTTGTGAGTTTCAATAAATTTTATTTCAGTGATAGACCAGTTTTGATGTAATTTTAATTCACTAGTTTTAAGCGTTCGAAGTTTTCCAAGATTTTCATTTTCCTTACTTATTTTACGTATTTTGGTGTATCAAATGTTGCGTGGTTCTATCCATTTGGCTTCACTACGGTAGTTTGTAGGTTAATTGTTATGGCACTTTAATTTTCGACTCGTCCTTGTGATTTAACTTTAAGTGTTCAGTTTTAGGTTAGGTTGATGTAAGTATTTGAGAAGTTTTTATCTTAATTTTGTTTTGATTTTCAACATGAACCTTGTTGCCTAGCTTGAAGCTTTGATTCTTTATTAATTTTTCATTTTCCAAATGCTATGATTTGCTCACAATGTTCAGATCTTTAAATATTTAGTTAACTCGTCTAAATATTTTCATAACTCATAATTTTTTGTTATCTAGTTTTAATATTTAGATCCTAATTATTGTTTAATATTTAGATAATTTTTCTTTTGTTAACTAGTTAAAATAATTAGATCATTTTTTCCTTTGTTAACTAGTTATAATATTTAGATCAATTTTTTCTTTTGTTAACTAGCCATATTTTTTGCAACCCAATTTTTTTGTTAACTAGTTTTAATTTATTTTTATAAAACACCATTTTTGTTAACTATTTTTAGGTGATCAAGTATTTTCTTTTAGGTATTCTATTAACTTCCACCCGTTTTCCTTTTACTTTACACTTGATGATTTCTTTCCACGCTTTTCAACCACTTGTCGCTTTTCTCACTCGCCATCAACTAACTCCTCTATATCACGTCATTTTCCTTTTTGTACCTGTCAAACTCGTGCCATTACGTTTTTCTCCAATCGTCCAGAAAGTTCTCGGCTCCCGCGCAAAACACCATCTTTATCTATCTTCTTTATCCCCCTCCCTTTACCCTCTGTCAACTTGTTACACAAAAATGCAACTCTTTGTTTAGTACACGGTTTACACCTGTTACTATTCGTGTTGCTACGCCTGACCGCGTGCACACAACAGTCTCCGAGGGAATCCATTCATTGTGTAGGAAGAAAGTAGATAGAGAAAAGAAATAAGGCATTAGTAAAATTCAAAAAAATACAAATTTAAACTTTTTTTAATATATTTCCCTTGTTAAAAAATTACAATTAGCCAAATTAAATAATAGTATTAAATTTTCACAATTGTTTCAAATTATTAAACCTCAAAGATTTTGTTATTAGTATTCTTTTATTCTATGTTAAGAAATAGTATAAAAATTGAAATTGTCCCTTTGAAAAGTAAAAAGAAATTTATACATTCAGGTATGTGATGGAAAACGATTTCGAAAACGATCCTATTTTAAAAGGTGGTTTTTTAACAATATTTCTTTATTAAAAAAACTTTACCACAAATATTATAAACATATTTCTTTGTTAAATATAATCTTATCAAAAAAATTATAAAAATTGGATGGAAAGTGTATTAAAAATTACCTTTAAAAGTGCTTCGTTAAAATCGTTTTCCATCACATGCCTGTTTAAATATGTTTGGAATTTAAAATTTTTTTGGACTTTTATTTAAATATAGAAAATGAGTGAGTAAAGTCCCTAGACTTAGTCATGGGACGGTGATGAAAGGGTAAGAATGTTTGGCCAAGGGATGGCTTATTTATATCATTCCGGCCATAAGCCATCAAAGAAGTCCTATGGATTTCCAGCGGGAGGGTTACCGGTGTTAGCAGTCCATCAGCTAACAATATTTGTCGTGCAGTCTGAGGCTGCGAAGTAAGTATATGGTGTGCGTTTTTTAAAAATTAAATTAGTAGGAAAATCAGTAGATATATATCCCCCTTTTACTCACTTTCGGGTCTCCCATACAAATACAATTTTGTTTTTCTACCTACAACACCAAAAGGCTGGTATGAATTATTTTTTTTGTAGTGTAGTCGTGGCAGTCAGCCCGGTCAGCAAGAACCAGACCCAAGACGGCGAGCCCTAGCCGGTGCATCCGCCAGCATACCAGCGTGGCTGACGATCTGGCAGCAGTTGTTTGCAGGTAATCTGACCAACAACATTTATCCACACATACTAAGACACTATTACTACTCCAAATTAAAAAAGAATGAAGTATACCCCATTCATAGCTTAAGATATTTGCTGCACCGACGAGTTACCGTAGAGGAAACTCCCAAGCGATCAGGGCCCATTCAATGCCTGAATTGCCAAGAATATGGCCATACCAAAACATATTGCAAGTTGCGCACCGTTTGTGTCGTATGTGGTGAGCTACACAACACTGCCATTTGTGATAAGCCAAAAGATGATTCCAAAATTAAAAACTGTAGCAATTGCCATGAAAATCACACTGCAAACTACAGGGGCTGCCCTGTCTATGTACATGTTAAGCCGTCTTTGTCTAACAGACGAAATCACACCCATGCTCAACCTATTACTTTCGACAATAAAAATTATTCCCAGTTGCGCCAACCTGCTACCAGCCGGCCTTCATACGCCAACATTTTTAAGGCAAACCAGGCCATAGCGCAAAATATACCAAACAGCCAGTTCTCATACGCAAATGCTTTGAAGTCTAACCAGCCTACAGCTCAAAAACGGCCTCTTGCCAACGAAAGCACTGGTTTCAATTTTGATCGAATTGAGACTTCAAGAGACAATTTAATAAAAACTGTAAATTTGTTTCCACCAACATGACCTGCATGATGCAGGAAGTGTTGAAAATGCAGTCTACATTATTGCAGGCTGCATTAAACAAACCATGAACCTAAAAATTTGTTTCTGGAACACAAACGGCATCCGCCAACATAAAATCGAACTAGAATACTTCATGATGGATAAACAAATTGATGTTATGCTTATCTCTGAGACGCATTTGACGGCTAGAAGTTTTTTTAAAATCAACGGATATACTCTCTACGACACAAAGGACCCCCAAGGTAGAGCTTGTGGCGGATCGGGTATACTAATAAAATCGCGAATAAAAACACTACTTAATGAGTGATCATTGTGAAGACAATCTTCAAGCAACTAGCATCTGCATTGAAGCTTTTCCTCCCAGGTACTCAATTACAGAAAATCAATATAGTAGATTTTTTAATTGCCTAGGCCCACGCTTTTTGGCCGCAGGGGATTGCAACGCTAAGCACACGTTCTGGGGATCTCGCCTCATCACGCCAAAGGGTCGAGGTTTGTTTGACACAATTTCAAAAATGCGTCTGAATGTTAAATCAAGTGGGCAGCCAACTTACTGGCCAACAGATCGCCGAAAAATACCTGATGTTATTGATTTTGGAGTGGTAAAGAGTGTGCCAAGCGAAATGATCCAAGTTGAAGCATCTTTAGATTTGTCTTCAGATCACTCACCACATATTGTCACTATATTCACATACAACTTCTTCACCCATTTGTGATTTAACGGTGACAACCACACGTATAAATTGGTTGAAATACAAAAAAATATTTGAGTGCTCATTGTAATATTCCTTTAAAAACGCCTGCTGACATAGATGACTCTATTAGAATGTTTGAGGCAAACCTTAAGCAAGCTGCTCTAAATGCTACTACTACAAATCTTCACGTGATATAATAAAATTTATTCAGCATATGTAGAACGGCTTTTATCCGAAAAAGAAGAGTTCGTAGAGAATGGCAACGCTACAGATCCCCTCAGCTAAAATCTAGGCTGAAGGAATGTACTAAACAGCTGAAAACTCTACTAGAATATCAAAAAACCGCTTCTCTTCAAAACTTTCTGAATGGGCTCGACGCAACACCTCAAACAGACTATTCGCTATGGATAGCAGCCCGAGGCCTCAAAAGACCAGTGATATATAAGCCTCCATTGCGAGCTTCGAATGGAGACTGGGCAAGAACTGACGTTGAAAAAGGTACTCTGTTTGTAAACCACTTGCAGAAAGTATTTACTCCAAATACGTCTGATACTATAGTTGAGCTGCCACCAGTCCTCGCTATACCAGACGTTACTTTGAGGTTCAATATTTGTGAGATTGAACAGTGTATTGCGGGCTTAAACTCGAAAAAAGCTCCAAGCGCTGATAAAATAAGTAATAAAATGCTTTTAGAGCTACCCTATACTGCAAAACGGATAATTCTATTTATTTTTAACAGTATTTTGCGCCTCAAATGCTATCCCACAGAATGGAAGGTTTCGCTGATTACCATGATACCTAAGCCAGGCAAAGATCATACGAAGGTGGAGTCCTATAACCCTGTTGTCTAACATGTCAAAACTATTTGAAAATCTACTTATGAGTAAGCTAACACCCATACTGAATCGTACTGGATGCATTCCAGACCACCAATTCGGTTTTAGGAGACAACATAGCACGATTGAACATACACATAGACTCGTGAACGTGGTTTGAAAAACCTTCGAAGAAAAGAAATATTGTTCTGCGCTATTCATCGATGTATCTCAAGCATTTGATAAAGTATGGCACGAAGGTTTAATACATAAACTAAAGGTTTAATACATAAAAACAGGAGAAAAGGTAAAAGATCCACGTGAAAAAATCATTCTTGATAAGGGGAATTTTTAGATTTGTTATTCACGATCGCAAAAGGGAAAGGAAAACATTTCGAGGGAAAAATATTTACGATAGGGGTGAATAATTTATTTAGAATATATTGAAACGCAATTTTTAAAATTTTAAATAACAAAATTGTATTTTAAAGCATTAGAAATCTTAATAAATGAATCTACTACTACAAGGCGAATTCATACTAGGTGGCCGCAGAGCCCATCTGTTTACGTAAATGTTTACACATTTGGCCTGTCAGCAGTGTTAATGTATCAACTTTTTTGACAGCCCAAATGTAAATTCTCCATGGCGAATTCTCTTGCGACTACCTGGTGTTGATATATCTCGCTACTACTACTTCAATGCATATAGCTTTATTAAAAAAAAGTTCTGATGAAATTATTATGTCTATTATTTAGGTATTATTTCAAACCTAGTTTTCTTGAACATTTTGTTTATTTTCGGCTTCATTTTCTATATTTTCGTACTCCTCAGTGTCTATGAATAAAACATCATCATCTTCCTCACCATCATACTCTTCCTTTAAATCGTCTAGATCTTCTTGATGTTTTCGAATAAGGAATTCTATTTTGGATTTATAAATACGTTTTTGATTTTCTAGTTCTTGTTGCAGACGCAATTCAAATTGCTTTTTATGTCTATCATGAGTGGATTTGAACGAATCAACTAATTGTATTCTAAGTTCCTGCTCTTGTTTGAATAGTTCTTGAGCATGTTGATGCTTCAATCTTTCAATTTCCTCTTGCAAGCGGTAATTTTCATTAAGTTCATTTTCAATGTGTTGATTTCGTTCTCTAGCATCTGCTTTCAAATTAGCGTTCTCCAATAATTGTTGTATATAATCATTATTGGTTGTCGTGCTATATGCTGAGTAACGGGATTGGTTTCGCTTTAGAGTCGGAATTTTAAAAATTATATTGCGGGCAATTGATGCAAAATTGAGCACGTTTAAATTTTCTTCATAGTATTTTTCCGTGGGTGTGACATTAACAATCATGGCCATCTTTTCTTTACCCTGAAGTGCTGCCTGTAGTAACATGGTCAACTTGGAATCTCTAAAAGGTATGAGTTCTTTTTTACTTAATGCAGTTGTTGAGCCAGAAGAAGCCATATTGTTCGCTGCATTCAAAGAACGCCCTAATACCATGAGGGAAGTGTTGATGCTTTTGGCTTCTTTAAGACGTGAACCCATATTGCCAGTCTTATCCAAACGTTCTGAACCAGCTAAGTCGCAAAATTTTTATGTTGTCTCTGTATAAACACCACTGGAATAGTATTTTAAAACATCTACGATAAATACACAATGTGAACGGCTCGAGTTGGCATTAATTGACGTAGAGGCGAAAGAAACGTTTTGGAGACCATAACGAAAAATTTTTAATGCATCCAAACTACTTTTTATGTAGATTGATGTAACAGCTTTGATGAAAACTTTACCATCGTTACACACAATTTTCAAATTCTTACGTGTAGCATTCGGCGCTGGTATAAAAGAACCACTTGACTTTGTAGGAGCCAACAAATCATATACTCATTGTAGATTTCGACGAATGTTACCCATATAAAAACAGAGAAATTATCAGAATGAACTGTAGCGAAATCATGTTCGCTACGTATTGAATGCTGAAGTTGCAAGTAATTTGTTTCAAACTTTTTACAATTATCAAGTATTTGTCGTCTCAACAAACTTTCCTTTTCTACTAAATTGTCATCAAGAAATGTTGTTCTGGCATTAACTAATTTAGCCAGAGGATTTGGATGTACATTTGCTTGATGCAATGCAAATATGATTTCAAGTGATCGTGGTATAATACCAGGCCTTATATCGTCTCCCAACAAGGTAAAGGTTTTCCCAGACCCCGAAGTGCCGTAGGTTAAAACAGTAAAGCTTTCTTCTGTCAATATCTTTTGTTCTATGCATTTTTCATAAACTTCTCGTTGACTTACCCCGAATCAAAAATTTCAGTAAAACTATAGTGCTTTTCCATTGTATTTCTAGTGCTGTTGGCAGATTCTGTACAGGCCGGTAATCAGAACTTTACCTTCTACCGATATTGGGTATGACGAAGAAGGCACTTCTACTGGTTTCAATCTTAAATATACTAATGCACCAGTTTCCACATCGGCAATGGAGTCAATACTTTCAGTGCTACGAGAATCGCAGTATTCATATTCCTCCACACTGTCACTATCAGTTTCTTCGTAATTTTGATCCTCCTCGTCAATCTCGGCAAAAAGTCTTTCCCGTATTTGCGGACGATCCACGCTTGGATCTCGCGGCATTATTTATCTAGTTTTCAAGCTGGAAAAATGTTGGCAAAAAGTCCTCGGTGTTCGTGAATAAATTCAAAAAATTATGGCGCTAACCAGTCTGATAGTGATGTAGAAAAATGTGGAACGAGTAGTCGAGTACGCGAAGTAGGCTGTGTAGTTAACAAACGGAAAAATTATTATAATTCAATCCAAGGTGAATTAATTTTATCATGTGGTGTTGATTCTAAAACAACTACAACATTACAATAATATTTGACATCTCAGCCCCTATGTCAACGTATACAAACTTTGACATACGAGTATCTAATTTGCGGGAAAAAAGTAGAATAGCAGTGCTTATAATATCACCTGCATAAATCCACCTTGGTTCAAACTAAGTTCTATTCAATGCGTATTAATACCAAGTGGCCTTATTAGTGCAACAACAAAAGAAATTGAAATCATGAAATCAAATTCACGATTTTGATTGCAATCAAAAACTTGAAATCAATAACATGAAATCATGTGATTGCAATTAAATTGATTGCAATCTTTCGCAGCTCTGGCCGTTAGCAGTTTTTTAACCGATAAATTTTAATCTCCTAAATGCAAACGGACTGGTTTTAGACTTCAGCAGCTTATTTTATGTGCACTTCATATTTTTTGACTGGGGAGCGGAAAAAATAAAAATTTTGGACATCCCACTACAGCTTTTACAGGATTTCCCAGGAATTCCGCAAAATTTTCAATCCCAATTTCCCGGAAAATTATTGCGGGAATTCCCGGGAATTTTCACCTTAATATATTGAACCTCTAAGAAGTTGTTGTCTCTGAATTTGCCAACATCCTTTACCTTACCCACTTTTTTTAAATCTCATATATAACAAAATAAACATCGAAAAAAAGACACATAGCAATTAATATTTCAAAAAGCTTACACTAATTGGTAAATTTTGTCGTCCCCTAGAACTAAAAGTTGTTTTTGCTGTTGCCGTAATTTTGTGTTTAGTTTGTTGTTTTGTTTCTAGAAAAAAACATTTTTTTTATTTACTGCTGCTACTATTAATATCAGGATGATGGAACGATCCCCCACTAACTCAAAAACGTCAGTAGGAAGTGAAACAAATACTGACGCAAATACTGATAGCATATGTACAGTATGTTCCAAGAAAATTTCGGTGGGAGAAGAAGGCCGCATTCTTGCGGACTGTAGCCACTCCTTTCATCGCTCATGTATCGAGGACCATCTCGCCCATTCGGAAGAATGTCCTTTCTGCAAGAAGCCCTGTGATTTGTCTGAGCTAAAGGAATTGCTTCTCCAAGGTCCGTCTCAGAAAAAATCAAAAGAAGCTCCTCGCGGTAAGTCGAAGGGCGCGATTGCGAAGCAATATACTACGAGAAGTGAGGCAAGAAATTTATTTAACTAGCAACAGACTCTTTTTAAATTTGGGCCCGGATGTCCAATCGACAAAACCAAGATTGGCCCATGTGCTATTCTCACCCCAAACAATGCGATCCGGATTTGCAAATTACAATTTACCTCAGGAGAATATGGCATCTAGCCCTACCGAAAATGGTTTCAGCAACGTTACATTACACACGGATCAGTCCAACTTGACAAGCCTCATTGAAAATACGGTAACACGTATTTTACAGAATTTTAATGTAACCCAACCTTCTCCAAATTACTCAGAAATGGGTCATATATAAATAATCCGTCGCAGACAGATCGACGGAGCGTTTCAAATAATAGTTACCCAACTTACAGTTTTCGTTATCGTAGTCTACCTCTCGAAATACCTCTTATGTTGATGACAACTTTGCAATACGATCAGATAAGATTACTTCAATTATTCAAAATAGGAATATAAAATTTGGCGGTTCAAGCCACGGCATAGATGTTGATGAATTTCTGTATCGGGTTAGTAGTCTAACAAAAGAGACTTTCGATAATGATTTTTCTATGATATGTCGAAATTTGCACGTGCTGTTATCAGGTAGGGCGCGATATTGGTATTGGCGCTACCACAAAAATGTGATTGAATGGAACCCATTTTGTGAGGCAATCAGATATCAGTTTAAGACGTTTAAATCTAATTTTGATATTCAGGAGGAGATACGAAATCGTAAAATGAAGCAGAATGAAAATTTTGAGACCTTTTACGAATCCCTATGTACTATTCTGGACAAACTTCCAACACCGATTCCTGAGGCAGAGCTAATAGAAATTCCTGTGCGTAATCTTCGCCCAGAGATACGACATGAATTACTGTACGTTCATATTTCATCTATAGCTCATCTTCGGAATTTAGAGCAAAGAAGAGAAAATTTAATGGACCAGGACTATTTTAGGAAGAATCTACCTTATGAATATTGTTCTTACGTTGGAACACGTCGCCAAGTGGCAGAAGTAGACTGTTCGCGAGAACTTAGTTCTAGTGACCGCGAGGTGGAGCAGAAATTGTCAGTTGATGCTATGCAGCACTCCCCGAACAAAATTAAATGCTGGAATTGTGATCAACCTAGCCATCACTGGGAAGATTGTTTGGAGGAACCTATAAGCCACAATGCCCCAAATGCGCAAACAAAAATGTAACCCAGCCAAAAAACTTCTTACCTCGGGATAATGTCCGCAACCACCCGTAAAATTTTCAAATTTAATTCCCAATTCTTGCAACAATTCTAGTAACAAAATCTTCGAAACAAATATTACCATTTTAAAACGTGAAGCGGAAAATGTAGACCAAAGTGGGAGTAAAGATAACGAGAAATTAATTCATCCAATAGTACCCTATCATGTACGATGGCAAAAATAGTTGGAAACGCGTAATGCAATCTTTGCTGTTAATACTCAACACCACGGTCAATTTAAAAAACCAATATGCTCTCTATGTTACGTCTACGTCAGTATTATAAAAATCGAAAACTACCAGCAAATATATTTTATCCTCGATAATTAATGCGTCTGACAAACGCTATTATGCAGCAGAAAAATTCTTATAATTTTCTGAATTTGGTCTTTTAGATACTGGGGCCAATTTGTCCTGTATTGGATCCGACTTAGCTAATTTTGATTTCTCTGAATTTAAAGAATTTAGTGATTTACAGTCAGTGGTGAAAACTGCTGATGGAAGTAAGCAAAAGGTTCGTGGTATTTTACATGTTGATGTTCAATTCAAAGATATCGTAAGCAAATTGACGATTCTGATTGTGCCTTCCATTACTCATCGGCTTATTCTGGGACTAGACTTCTTGAAAAAGTTTGACTTAGCTCCTGAGATATTTGGTAGTCTCATTGCGCTCCAATCACTGAAAAATCTCAAACACTCATTTCTGAACTACTAAGTCAACCGTCTATGTCTGAAAGTCCTTTTGGAGTAGACTTTCGGGATGAGTATTACCCCCTAACCTCTGGTCAGCGTTCGCAGCTTACTGCTATTATCAATTTATTTCCCAATTTTGAGAAGCAGGGCTTGGGCCGAACAGGACTAATAACACACGATTGATGTCGGCGAAGCAAAGCCCGTGAAACAGCGATTTTATCCCATTTCACCAGCTGTTGAAAAATTAATGTTTGGGGAGATTGACAGAATGCTGGAGTTGGGCGTCATTGAGCCTTCTAATTCCGCATGGAGCTCGCCTATGAGGCTAGCGGTGAAGCCAAATAATATGAGACTATGCCTGGATGCACGGAGACTCAACGATGTTACGAAAAAGACGCGTACCCTCTGCCAAGTAGTGAGGGAATATTTCTAGACTACCTAAGGCCAATATCACATCAAAATTAGACCTGAAAGACGCTTATTGGCAAATAGGCCTGGCAGAGAAGGCGAAAGCATTAACGGCATTTACAGTCCCAGGAAGGGCATTATACCAGTTCACGGTAATGCCTTTCGGGCTCTGTAATGCCCCGCCAACAATCTACCGTTTGATGGATAGTCTGATATCCCCTGATCTTCGCTATTCTGTATTCGGATGCCTAGACGATCTGATAATTATATCAGAAGATTTTAGTACACATTTGTCTATTTTAGTCAGGATAGGTGAGCAATTTAGGAAGGCGAATCTAACCCTAATGTTTCCAAATCGAGATTTTGTGTCACCGAGGTTAACTACCCGGGGTATATAATCGGAAGGGGAGGTATTCGGTCCGACCCTGGAGAGGTTGAATCAGTTCAAAATTGCCCAGTCCCGAGGAATATTAAGCAGGTGAGAGTATTTCTAGGGTTAGCGGGTTGGTACCGCAGGTTTGTGGGCAACTTTTCCTCCATAGTACTTCCAATAACAGAAGTCTTGTGCACTAAAAGAAAATTTTGTTGGACACCAGAAGCCCAAAATTCATTTGAGCTAATCAAGGATCTACTAACATCTGCACCCGTACTGTTAAATCCTGATTTTTCTAAAAAATTTTACCTACACTGCGACGCCAGCGACTTTGGCATCGGTGCTGTGCTTGTGCAGTTGGACGATCTCGGCAATGAGAAGCCAATCGCTTTTATGTCGAGAAAGTTAAATACTGCACAGCGCAACTATTCGGTCACCGAACGCGAATGTCTGGCAGCGCTAGAAGCCATAAGGAAGTTCAGATGTTATCTGAAACTTCAAGAATTTGAGGTAATTACTGATCATTCATCGTTACTTTGGTTGATGAAACAACAGGACAGGGCGGCTGGCAAGATGGGTGTGGAAACTGCAGGGCTACAAATTTACAATAAGTTATAGTAAAGGTAAGGACAACGTGGTCCGTGGTGCCTTATCTAGAGTTCCGTTTGAAGAAATCGCATCCTTAGAGTATTCCGAACCTGAAGTAGATCTCTTGTCTCCACATTTTAATGATGAAGATTACGTTTCGCTGAAGAATAAAATAAGCCATTATGCAAGTCAATATCACAATATAAAAATAATCGACAATTTTGTATACATATACAGTCTGTCAAGAACGAGTTTGCTCATTGAAAATATTTGTGCATTTTAAAATTTATTAATAAAAAAATTACTTTTGTTTTATTACATGTTTTATTTCAAACTCATATACTTATTTATATCATGCATTTATAATAATTGAGGCGGAAAAAATTCAAATTCATGGAAAAAGAAACAAAAAATGCAACAAAAACAAACAATACTCAATTTTGTTAGTGTCAAACAACTCTTTGCACAATACAGCTTTTTTTCTCTTCTTTGCAAACTCTTGACGATTAGCAATAAAATGCCGTTATTTATGATGTGCGTTGGTTTTCTTTGCAATTTTACAAACTACTTGGTATGGAATTTTTGAAGCACGCAGTTCATTTAGTAAGATTTTATGTTAAAATAATGCCAGGAAAACGATTAACGTACGACGTAATCCAACTGATTTACTACAACCACCAATTAGGAGCAAGTGCTCAGGAGCTATCGTAAAGGTTTTTGGTATCAAGAAGAACCATCTACAATGTACTCATCGTGCTGAAAAAGAGGGTAGGCTAGAATTAAAACGCGGAGGTGGCCCTACTCCTAAAATAAATAAACGCTCAGAGCGCTTAATTGTAAGGAAAGTAACCCAGAACCCAAAAATTTCCACAAGAGCACTTGCGAAGGAGCTCGAAGAAGAGTGTAATGTTATTGTTTCCCATGAAACTGTTCGCCAGGCCTTATTAAGAAACAAATACTCTTCAAGATCAGCTCGTAAAAAACACTACTTTCTGCAGTAAATATAGAGAGACGGTTTTCCTTCGCCATGATGAATATTTCGCAACCCGTGGACTATTGGGATGATGTGATATTCTGCGATGAGACCAAAATAATGTTATATTACAATGATGGACCAACCAGAGTGTGGCGAAAGCCGTTAGCATCGTTAGAAAACCGAAATATCATTCCAACAGTCAAATTCGGAAAAATGTCGACAATGATTTGGGGATGCATCTCAAGTAAAGGGATAGGAGATTTAGCCTTCATAGAGAACACAATGGATGCGCAGCAATATTTAAACATTTTGCAGACCAATTTGATTAGAAGCGCAAGAAATTTCGGGTTCATACGAGAAAATAGAGCACATTTTAAATTTTACCAAGATAACGAGCCCAAACGCAAGTCGCATATGGTAAGAATGTGGCTACTTTATAACTGCGGTAAGGTCATAGATACACCTGCCCAAAGTCCGGACTTAAATCCGATTGAAAATTTATGGGTTTATTTGAAAAAAAGGGTCGCTAAACGTCAACCGAGTAACATGACAGCTCTAAAAGCCGCAATATTGGAAGAGTGGCAAAATATACCAGCTAACTACGACTTGAAGAAGTTAATTCACTCGATGAAAAAGAGAGTACAATGCGTGGCAGACACAAAGGGTAGCCATACCAAGTACTAAAGCTGATAAATCCTTATTTTTATTTAATAAAATTAATGCTAATTACAGATCACAATATTTGTGAAAAGAGTTTCTTGACACCAAAAAAATTTAGTAGTATTTATTTTTTTGACAGTTTGTCGTTTATTTTTTATCAAACTGGATTGTTTTACGTTTTAAATATTTCTGAGTAATGTAAATAATACCAATAAATTAAAAAAAAACTTTAAAATTGAAATAAATTTTTTTTACAAAATAATATAAATATGTATGTGTATTTTTCTTTAATGTGAAAACTCATTGTTGACATACTGTATGTATAAGGACAGCTCATTACACTGGAGCTATCGAACAAGAAAACGAGGCCTGGAAGCTATGGATACCAGAAAAGTTAAGACAGAATATTATCACTCGATTTCATGATTCACCCATTGCTGCCCATGGGGGATGGTAAAGACGGTGGACTTAATACGAAGAAAATTTTATTGCCCAGGTCTGGTACGCGATGTAAGGGACTATGTAGGAAGTTGTGAGGCATGTAAGGGAGCGAAAGCGCCAAATACTGTTTTAAGACCAAGTATGGGAAATAACATTATCTCCGTTAGGCCGTTCCAGCGCCTATATATTGACCTTATCGGGCCGTGTCCGCGCAGTAGGCAGGGTCATATAGGCATATTAATTGTTCTCGATCACCTGACCAAATTCCCGTGGTTATGCCCTTTAAACAAAATTATTTCTACGGTAATTCAAGATTTTCTTTTAAAAAACATATTTCATATGTATGGAGTTCCCGAGACGTTGGTCAGTGACAACGGGTCGCAGCTCAAAACGAACGATTTCAATGCTTTCTTAACAGCACTAGATATTGAACATATATATACAGCCATTTACTCACCTCAGTCGAACGCCTCTGAGAGGGTAAATCGTTCCATTATCTCAGCCATTCGCTCGTATTTGAAAAAGGATCAGACTCGCTGGGATCAGAATCTAAGTTTAATCAATTGTGCGTTGCGAAATTCGATTCATCAAGCGACTCAATGTTCACCATACAGAGCGGCATTTGGGCAAGAAATATTAACTCACGGCAGCTCTTATAAATTACTTAGAAATCATGAGGCCCTATTTGAACCATCCATGAAACTACATCGGGACGATAACCTTTTTCTACTACGGAAGGATTTACAGAGTATAAGTATATATATATATATATATATATATATATATATATATATATATATATATATATATATATATATATATATATATATATATATATATATATATATATATATATATATATATATATATATATATATATATATATATATTGTTACGTTTTTAGTCCTTTACATAAAAACGGTTTTATTATTTTCACAGGATTCGTTGAATTGCAATAAAATAAAACACGGATATTTATTTTACAAATAAATTCTCAGTAACACTTTATTTATTACTTTAAAAACACGTACAACTAAACGCGATGTACACACTAACTATTCTTGGCGATGTTTACTCGTCTAAGTTTAGAAACACACTTCTTTATGTCGTCTGGCAGCCTCCCCTTATATAGTAAATTATAAAACCTTCTGGTAACTTCGCTAACTTTCTGGAATGTAGTTGTCTCTTTTTATCTTTAAGTATACGGCATGATCATTTGGTCTTGCTATAGTGTAGTGTATGTGCGTGTGTAGATGCATGAGATTTTTCTTCTGTTTGTTTATCTTCGCACACACACATACTCTAATGTTCGCAACTTAAGCAAATTATGCTGTCATCAAGTCTACATCTCTTGCAGTTTAAGTTTAATGTCACTGTTTGTAATTGCGATTAAGCAGTCTCGAATAGTCTTGAAAGTTCTGGCTACCGTTTCCTGAAGATTCCGGAAACTTCCATTTTCCGTTATTTTGAATTCTATTGGCAGTTGTCGAGTGATGCCAAGTTTAATTGTGGTACTTGGTTGCCAGGTTTTGATTTTATTACAGTGATTTAGGGGTATAAAGCAGATAATGATCGGGTTGTCAGTTTGTGTCGTTACATTTGAATCTGCATTTTCATTTCGTAACACTGCCGCCCACTTAAGCCTGTTCGTCCCGAATAGGCACACAATCACCTTTTCCATAGTGCGCCAGTCGTTCCAGGTGTACGATTTTCATTTTGGACCTTGGGCTGTTGTACTTCTGTATCCTATAGACGACATCGTTCAACCTTTTAATAACCTTATACGGTCCATCCCAATGAGTCTGCAATTTTGGAGACAATCCCTTCTTTCGTTGTGGGTTGTAAAGTAGAACCAATTGACCCTCATTGAATCCCTCAGAATTTGCAGCTCGGTCATATCTAGCCTTCATCTTGTCACTGGCCATTCTAATTCGGTTGCGTACAAATTCATGTAGCTCATTTAAATTTTCTTGCTCTTGGGAAGAGCTGGTGCCTTCTTCACTTGTTGGTGTAGGCTTAACGCCAAATTCCAAATCACCAGGCAATTTTAATTCCGTTCCGAAGACAATTTTAGCAGGTGTTCGTGATGTCGAGTCATGTACAGCTGACCTATATGCCAACAAAAATTTGGGAATGTGCTCGTCCCAGTCCCTTTGATGCGCGCTTACCACTTTTCGCAGGTACTCCTCTAGAGTGCGATTAAATCTTTCTACCATGCCATCGGACTGTGGGTGCAGCGGCGTCGTTCTTGTTTTCTTTATCCCATATAATTCGCACATTTCCCGGAATATAGCAGACTCGAAGTTTCTACCTTGGTCAGAATGTAATTCTATTGGAACACCATAGCGACATACCCAGTTGTTGACAAATACATTCACAACTGTCCTTGCTTCTTGATTGGGTATGGCATATACTTCTGGCCATTTACTAAAATAGTCCATCACCACAAGAACATAGCGATTCCCGGCGTCGCTGACGGGAAAAGGACCTGCTATATCCATTGCTATCCGCTCAAATGGTGCACCTGAGTTGTACTGTTGCAGCTGTCCTCGACTTTTTCTTGCTGGTCCTTTTGCTGCGATGCACTGTGGGCAGTTTGCTATCCAGTCGGCTACGGCTTGTTGACACCCAACCCAATAAAAACGCTGTTTTAGCTTCTCCAGCGTTTTTGTCACTCCCAGATGACCGCCACTAGGACCATTGTGGAACTCGTGCAAAACCTTATTCACCTTGGAGGATGGCACAACTATTAGGTTGGAAGCCATTTTACCATCTGCACTTTCCCATACGCGGTACAAGCACCCGTTTATCAGCTTCAGGCTATTCCACTGAGCCCAATAAGATTTCACAAGTGGGCTTTCAGCTGATATTACATTGCGAGCAGGTCTTCTATTTTCCTCTTTGGCTGCTATAATTGTCGCCAATATGGTGTCGTTTCTCTGTGCCGCTGACCAGTCCTCATCGGAATCGATGTGCGTTAGCCGAACATCAATAACGCATTCCTTCTTTTCGGCCTTAACACAATGTCTGCACTCCAAGCTGCAGGGCCGTCGTGATAAAGCATCTGCATTGTTATGCTTTACGCCCCTTCTATGCTCGATGCTGAAGTCGTAGCTTTGAAGACGTTCAATCCAGCGTGCTAGCTGCCCTTCAGGATTTTTAAACTGCAACAGCCATCTCAATGCAGAATGGTCGGTCCTCAGCGTAAAGTGTTGGCCATACAGGTACTTATGGTAGTGTTTTATGCACTCCAACACTGCCAAAAGCTCACGTCGTGTCACACAGTAGTTTCTCTCAGGCTTTGAGAGTATACGGCTATAATAGCCTATCACTTTTTCTGTGCCATTGACAACTTGCGACAACACACCTCCTATGCCATAGCCGCTCGCATCGGTATCAAGCAAAAATTTCTCTCCAGCTATGGGGTAGGCTAGTACTGGTGACGTACTCAGTAAATCCTTTAGTGTCTGGAACGCATTCTCCTGCTGTTCGCCCCAGTGATACGGCCTCGACTTCTTGGTTAGCTCATGCAAGCTTGCAGCGACGTTGGCAAACTTTGGTACAAAGCGTCTGTAGTAGGTACAAAGGCCCAGAAAGCTGCGCAGTTCATGAAGATTTTTCGGACGAGGCCAGTCCTTTACTGCTCGTATTTTATCTTCATCCGTTGAGATTCCGTCTGCTGTAACTCGATGGCCCAAATACTTTACTTCTCTCTGGAACAATGCACATTTCTTGACGCTAAGTTTTAAACCAGCTGATGATATGCGTTGAAGAACCTCTGCCAAATTTTTGAGGTGCTCATCAAAAGTCTTTCCCATCACGACGATGTCATCAAGGTACACCAAGCAAGTCTTCCAGTGAAGTCCTTTCAGCACTCGTTCCATTAGGCGTTCAAAAGTAGCTGGAGCATTGCAGAGCCCGAATGGCATAACTTTAAACTGCCATAATCCATCGCTCGCGCTAAAAGCAGTTTTCTCCTTATCTTTCTCTGCAATCTCCACCTGCCAATATCCGCTTTGTAGGTCCAACGTGGAGAACCATTTCGCTCCAGCCAGCGTGTCTAAAGTGTCGTCAATTCTTGGTAGCGGATAACTGTCCTTCTTAGTAACGTCATTGAGCTTTCTGTAGTCAACGCAGAATCTCGTACTGCCATCCTTCTTTTTGACTAAGACCACGGGCGAACTCCAAGGACTTGCAGATGGCTCGATTACACCATTCCGCTCCATTTCATGGACAAGTTCTTTTACCTCATTCCGTTTTGCTAGGGGTACACTTCTGGGTGGCTGTTTGATCGGCCTCGCTTCGTCTGTATTTATTTCATGTTTCACTATTGCCGTTCTCCCTTGGTTTTGATCTTTCAAGGCGAAGACGCTGGTGTGCCTTTTTAGCAGCTGTTTAGCTTTATTTCTATCAGGAGCTGCTAATTCTGCTACCCATTTCCCCACGTGTTCTTCAAATTGTTCACGCTCTTTTGCGGACATATTGGCTGGTCCAGGCTTTCGCTCGCAGTTTATTATTGCCTCTGGTGGAGTACATTGGCCTATAGCAGAATTTCCGCTGACGACTTTTTTGTTGCCTGATAAATTAAGTACTCTTATAGGGATCTTTCCTCCTTTGCAAGTTTTTACGAGGGCTTTTGCTGTTAATAGCTCGCTCTTAATTTCTGTTGGTTCTACTACCCACAACCGATTGTCCTCATAATCTCCCTCCATGCGTGCCCATATTACTGATTCAGACTGCGGTGGTATCGTCTGGTTTTCAATAGCAACTAGTTTCCTTACGTGCGTTTGATTGTCATATCCAACATCAAGCGGTATTTCAACATTACGCCAAATCATCACTTGTTGCCCCATATGCAGGTTGATGCCATGGTTTATCATAAAATCGGCTCCAATAATAACCTCGTCAACAATATCGGCAACGATAAACACATGTTTCACGCTTATATTGGCTATAGTCACCTTCGCTTCAGTCTTACCGTAGACAGTGGCAGGCTCCCCAGTAGCTGTACGTAGTCTTATATTCCTTAAAGGTTCAAACTTCCCCTTCACTATATCGGGCCTGATTATTGACTGCGACGCTCCTGTGTCTATGGTGAAGATGTGCCTTTCGCCGTTGATGTATCCACATGCAGTAAGGTTGCTATTTTTCTGCTGCATTACTGATATGGAGATTGTGGGGCCGTCGTTTGTGGGAGCTAGCTCTTGCCCCTTAGTGCTAGCTCGTTTTAGTTTAACGGGGACTCTTGTGTTGTTTGTTGGTTCACCCGTTTACTATTCCTTGGTGGCGAAACAGATCTGGCTCTTTTTCTTGGCGCCTTGCAGTTGCGCTGGAAGTGGCCAATTTTGCCGCAGTTATAACACTTAGCTTTTACTTTGCCGTCCTTCTCCGCCAATGCTTGTCTCACTGCCTCCTTGATGCTAGAGACTAGATCACTCTCATTTTCGGCAATGACCTCCACGTTCCGCACCTTGCACACCTGTGGCTTCCAAATCACCCTAGCAGTCTCCTGAGCTAGTGCAAATGAAACCATTTCTGCGAATGTAGCCTTTTGTGTAGCACACACTGCAAGCTTGATGTCAGGATCACGGATGCCATTAACAAACGCCTCTGTTTTGACATGATCCAAGAATGGGTGGTTTTCACCTGGATACGTAAGCTGCACTAACCGCTCAATTTCCATTGCGAAATCTTGTAGAGACTCATTGGGCTTTTGTCCTCTACATCGCAATTCCATGCGGTATATATCTCGCTTATGTTCGCCACCATATTTCCGCTGCAGTGCCGCCATTATGTCATCAAAATTATTTCTGCAGCTCCCTGGTACGGTTTCAAGTACTTCTGCTGCGGCTCCTTTTAAGGCCAAAATCAGCTCTATGGCCTTTTCTTCACTGTTCCAACCGTTTTTGCTGGCAACTGTTTCGAACTGGAACTTGAAGATGTTCAAAGGTGCGCTGCCATCGAAACAAGGCGTCTTTACTCTGCTAGAAGCCTCTGGAATAACTCTCACTGGCCCTCCTTGACACTGAAGATTAACAATTTTTGCTTCCAAGTCATGCAATTTCTCGTCCACATCTTTTACATGCACTTCGACGCCGCTAATTTCTAGGCTATGGAGTTTATTCTCTAGTTCTGAGAGTTTCTCGTCAAATTTGCTGACTTGTACCTCAATGCCATCCACTCTTCTATTTATGGCCTCCGAAATTTCCACTAGCTTCTCATTTGTGGCCTTAGATGTTTCCTGAACTTCAGCCTTAACTTCAGCTAGCAGTCGCTCGTTAGCTCTCGATGTTTCTTGAAATTCATCCTTGACTCCAGCCAGCATTCTCTCATTGTTCACTCTAGATGTTTCTTTAACTTCTTGCACATCAGTTTTCACTTCTTGAAATTTTTCCATCATAGCGGCGAACATTGTACTTAAATCCATGTTGCTTGTCGTGGCACGAGTACACACCTCTATTTCCTCTTTATCCTCAAATTCGTATGTCCCGATGTCGATGCCACGCTGCTTGAACTCATCTATCAGCCTCTTCTGAAGTTCCACTTTATTGCCTGTTGTTGGCAGTTCCAGCTTACTCAGCTCTTTTTTTAGCTGCTCAACTTTTAGCTCTTCAAACTTCATGGCTTCTATTTTTTTTTTTTTAATGTCCTTTTGTAATTTTTATTTTAATTAATAATGTTTTTTTTTTTTATTAATGTCCTTTTTATTATTATTAATGTCCTTTTTATTAATTAATAATGTCCTTTTTTTTTTTTTTTATTAATTAATAATGTCCTTTTTATTTTATTTTGCAATTTTACTTCTGACACCAATTGTTACGTTTTTAGTCCTTTACATAAAAACGGTTTTATTATTTTCACAGGATTCGTTGAATTGCAATAAAATAAAACACGGATATTTATTTTACAAATAAATTCTCAGTAACACTTTATTTATTACTTTAAAAACACGTACAACTAAACGCGATGTACACACTAACTATTCTTGGCGATGTTTACTCGTCTAAGTTTAGAAACACACTTCTTTATGTCGTCTGGCAGCCTCCCCTTATATAGTAAATTATAAAACCTTCTGGTAACTTCGCTAACTTTCTGGAATGTAGTTGTCTCTTTTTATCTTTAAGTATACGGCATGATCATTTGGTCTTGCTATAGTGTAGTGTATGTGCGTGTGTAGATGCATGAGATTTTTCTTCTGTTTGTTTATCTTCGCACACACACATACTCTAATGTTCGCAACTTAAGCAAATTATGCTGTCATCAAGTCTACATCTCTTGCAGTTTAAGTTTAATGTCACTGTTTGTAATTGCGATTAAGCAGTCTCGAATAGTCTTGAAAGTTCTGGCTACCGTTTCCTGAAGATTCCGGAAACTTCCATTTTCCGTTATTTTGAATTCTATTGGCAGTTGTCGAGTGATGCCAAGTTTAATTGTGGTACTTGGTTGCCAGGTTTTGATTTTATTACAGTGATTTAGGGGTATAAAGCAGATAATGATCGGGTTGTCAGTTTGTGTCGTTACATTTGAATCTGCATTTTCATTTCGTAACAATATATATATATATATATATATATATATATATATATATATATATATATATATATATATATATATATATATATATATATATATATATATATATATATATATATATATATATATATATATATATATATATATATATATATATATATATATATATATATATATATATATATATATATATATATATATATATATATATATATATATATATATGTATATATGTATAATATGTATCTTTGGTCGTGGCTATGTATGTACACACATATACATGCATGTATACATAAGTATATACATAAGAACATACATCTATGCAAGACGAAATTCATACGAGTACATTCTACGAATACATTTGAGTACACTGTGCAGCCCTCCAATATACATTACACAGGTCGACACGATTTTTGAGTCCGACTTCTGCATGTCAAATTTTGGTTTCTTTTTTGTCCTTATAAAGGGAAAAATATTTTTTTTTTCAAAGTTTATTTTTGTAGAAATAGGTTTTTGGTAATATTTCTATTACTTCATTTCTGTGGCTTGGTGCTAAAAGAGCCAATGTCAAAATATTGAGTTTTGAAAAAAAGGCAATTTAAGCTTAAGTTTTGCATACGAGTTCATTGTGGCATTGGGTAGCAAAACCCTTATGCAACTGTTCTGGGTTACATTAGACATTGGCTGTTTCAGCAAAATAAAAGAGAGTTAGAACATAAGCCGAATACAATGATTAACTCGAAACAGCAAAATATTGACATTGGCCACAGATTTATACGCACGCGCTACCAGGTACTGTTTTTTATTGTAACTTACTAACTCACGAAAACAATTACTGATTAATGTGCTATTTGCAAATAAGAAGTTTGGGTTGCCACCTTTACATATGTTTTTTAATAAAAATTAATAAATAGATAAATATATTATATATTCACAAATATGTAGATGAATAATCAGTGATTTAAAAAGTCCGTTTGTTTACTTTTGCAGTAAATGAGTAATTACTGAGTAAACTGAAAAATTTACTCTCAAAAAAATGCTATTGTGCAAAAAAGTATGCGAACGGAAAAATAGTAAAAATTCGTAAGATAAAGGAAAAAGCTGATGGCAAATAAATTTAGTGCTGAAAAACATTTACACTTTTGACTACTCAACGCTTTTTCTTATTGTTAATCGATACAATAATTTTTAGAACACGAACATTTTAAGAAAATATAAATAATTAATTTTATTAATTTATGAGTTTAGTCGAACTATATGGGTTTATATCCAAAGAAATTTTAATTAAAAAAATTTCTTTGTCTACATGCTTCACATTTATCTCTAAATAAAAATATAATTTAATTGAAAAATTAAATTAAAACCGAAGTAAAGCAAAAATAATTAAAGTTTCTTTGGATATAAGCCCATATAGATCTACTAAACTCATAACTTAATTGTTAAACTCTAAAGGCACCTAGCATCATGATGTATATGTTCAAATAAAACAGAACAAACACTAATACTTGTAATTATCGATGATAATTCATACTAGAATAGAGAAAAGAAGCTTAACACAACACAAAGAAAAAAACTGAATATCAATAACTATCAAATGAAATACAGCTCTAAGTGACAGTATGAATTGATTAAAAGTAGATGATATTCAGTTCTTGACTGCAAACACCCGACTTTGGTCGAGTGGTCTAAGCGGTAAAGAACTCTGATGAGATTAGCGGGAGCTACCTAAACGTCAGTTCAACTTTCCGCGCAGTCAAAATTTTCTTTGTCTGCATGCTTCATATTTATCTGTAAATAAAAATATAATTCATTTTATGTAATCTTTTCCAATTATTTTTTTCATACTTTATTTGATTTTTCTAACTGGTGTCTAGTTAAATTTATTCAGAAGTACATGATCATTTGTGTTTGCTATTTTGACTACCTTAAAACCAGGTTCAGTACTAAGCAGTCAAGTACTTAGCACTTTCACAATACTAGCAAATTCAAGTAATACAAACAAAACAAATGGTTTCTAAAACTTTTGTTTCCTTTTCAATGATATGTGCTTGAAGTACCAAGCGAAAAATCTCATAACTATTCACCAGAGTACGAAAAAACGCAGCGCAGCGCCGCTCTTTTGCGCTTTACCCAAAGAGCGGAGTAAATTTATTATTGCGCTTGCACCGCGCCAATATTTTCGCGCTGTGCATAAAACGCGCAAACGCAAAAAGGAGCATTTTCCCTTGCGCTTTTTGTTTGCGCAAAAAGAGCCAAAAGAGCATGAAATGCGCATTTACAGTAGTAAAAAATGTTAAAAAAGCAATGGGCGTTATTTACATGGATGTTATTACATGCCATCGTAGTTTTTTTTAATATCACCGTATGGCACTTTCGGTTTAGGGGCTGAACCGGAAATTAGGTCGGTAGTGCAGTTCATATTTCCGGTTCCGGTTTGGACCGGAAGTTGGGTCGGTAGTGCAGTTCACACTTCCGGTTTAGGGGCTGAACCGAAAATTAGGTCGGTAGTGCAGTTCATATTTCCGGTTTCGGTTTGGACCGGAAGTTGGGTCGGTAGTGCAGTTCACACTTCCAGTTTAGGAACTAGACCGGAAATATTGTCGGTACTGCAGTTCATATTTCCGGTTCCGAACTGGACCGGAAGTTGGGTCGGTAGTGCAGTTCATACTTCCGGTTTAACGACTGGACAGGAAATGAGGTCGGTAGTGCAGTTCATACTTCCGGTTTAGGGACTGGACTGGAAATAGGGTCGGTAGTGCAGTTCATATTTCCGATTCCGGTCCGGAAGTTTAACCGGTCTAGGGGCATCCTATTTGTATGGGGTCAAGAATAAAAAAGTAAAGAACGATATAATGCTACAAATCCAAATGTCTTAAAATTATGGCACTACCAAAGATGTGTGTATTTTGCAGCAGTGAATAAACTCAAACTAACCCCTGTTGGCATAAAAAGAGCATGCGCAATGCGCCGCTCAATATGCGCAATGCGCAGTGTAAAGCGCTACACAAGAAAAATAAATGCGCATTGCGCAAAGGGCGGCGCTAATAAATCGAATACGCTTGCGCTGCGCTAACCAATTGCTCCTTTTTTATGCTCCGCTCCTTGCGCTTGTGCGCATTTTGAATATGCTTTTAAGAAATGCGCAATGAGCAAAAGGAGTGCGCAAATCCGAACTCTGCTATTCACTTTTTATTTTTGTGCCAGTTTTATTTAATTTGTTCTTTTTTCCGCTAATTTTTTCAAAATGTTATACTTTTTTCTGCTTACTTTTGTTTGTTTACCATTTAAATCATATGTTTCTCATTTTACTAAATTTTACTAGTAAAAATTTCTGCAGTAAAAATTTGTTAATACTCAATCATGAACTGTCACTTTAATCTCTCAATTTGTGTTCTCATTTACTGTATTTTGTGTAAACGAACGCAATTTAGTAAAATGCAGTAAAGTTCAGTAAAAATTTTTAAAAACATTTGGGTACTCGAACGGACATAATAAAAGAGTATTAGGCAGCATTTTACGTTTTTATTTGCAAATAAATTCTGCGTATAAACTAGGCATATGTTTGTATGGACTTTCGTATTAAACCCCAAATTTTGTTATCGATGTAAAACGAAAAAAAAACAAACTTTAAAAGCTAAGAATCGATATTTAGGTGTTTTTCGACGTCTATCATCAGATCGATGCATTAAAATAGAAACACAAGAATTTTTTTTGTCGACCGTTGTTATTTTTCTTTTAAAAAGAAATTCTAAGGCATGTAATAATTGAACATTCAGAAAATATTTTTTGGTTGTACGGAAGGTTGATAGCACCACAGTTTGTTTTGATACCACCACAGTCTTCTCATCAGAATTATTTTCCGCCTAGACCTCACCGCCTAGTTGGTTGTTGCTTTCGTCGGTGGCAGTGAAGTCTAGGAGGAAAAGAATTGTTTGAATGTGCAGTTATGACATGATTTAGAATTTCTTTCTAAAATTAAAATAGTTTAACCGAAAGATTAAATTGAAAAACGAACTAAGGCCAAACTAATGAAATAACTTTTGATAAAAACCAAACAGTTCGACCAAATTTATAACTTAATATGCCACTATTTTATTTTAATACATTCATTTATAAAATCATATTATAAAACAAAATATGTTCCTTAACTAAGTTATTACATAACAATACTCAAAGTGATCAATGCATTATGGAAATTATTCTTCTCTATTTATCAAGTGTATGTTCTGCGCTTATAGCTACATATGTAAATTGATTTAAAACTTCACTTATAAACCTAATATTTGTTCTTGTTTATAGACAGCATGATAAGCATTACGTATCAAAACATATGGGAAACAAGATTCTAATAAATCCATTGTTAAAAACGGCGATTTTTTAACTATTTCATCCAGTAGCAAATATATGGATTCACGATTACGTGTAGCCTCACGGTCCGATTCTTGACCCAATCTCAGCAACGAAGAACTAGCTAAAGCCAAAAACTCTTTCATGCGATCCTCAATATCATTTTGCCCACAAATGGTGAAGAGAGCTCCGAAAATATTATTAATGGCCACAGACATGCAGTGAGTGTTATTGGAATGACCGTCGATGGTTGCCCGATAAAAAGAATTTTCATTACGTGCTAATTTTGGTATCGATACAGCGACAAACACCATTAATAGACAAGCAGTTAAATGTTCGCCTTCATCAAATTCAGGCTTTTTCGATTTCAGAGTAGCTGCTAATGTGGGATCTACTTTACACATAAGACCAGCTGCCGCCGCCATTTCAGAGGCAACACGTATTTGATCGCCGCCAGGCAAGTGTTCTTGGAAATCTTTTACTGAGCTCAGCAAAAATGGTATACGTTTTTCCAATACATCAACTAAAGCCTCATGCACTAAATTACGGAAACATAAAATCACACCAATTATAGTCATTCTTTGCAATACTCGGTCTACATCTTGCAAACGTTTGAACTGCTCTTTCATAACTTCGGGTTTATCGAAACTTGTACGTAAAGTAATCAAAACTTCTTTATTGACTCCCACAAGAGATTTTAACTCTTGTACTTGATTGGCTATATGCCACATTAGAGTTTCATTTAAAGTCTTGATGCCATAAGGGCCAACCAATTCTGCTAAAGCTCTCAATTCATTGAGATCTGAGAACTCTTGCGGATTAAAAGGTACCCAACCTTCGGGTGATATCGGTACAAATGCTTTTTGGTTATTGCTAAGCACAATATTGCCGGCTGATACACGTCGCAATAAAACTTCAGTGTACCTTAAATAATAAAATAAGTTGATTTTTGTTAAATAATTTTACTTTGCAAACATACCAAGTGTTGTATAAAGCAGCAATAGTCTTCTCTCCGTGTGAATCTAAGGCCTGAGTTTGCTGCAACAGACAATTGTTGAAAACGCGAGTCATATCGATGTGAACATAGTTCTCCACAGTCTGCAAAACGTTCATATATGCCCTGACCGAGGCTAACAACTCTGAAGGTTTGGCAATTTCCATGGTCTCCTGATTAAACATGACCATAACGACTAAGTCGCGAGAGAAACGATGTTCCAAGTTCTGACATAAATACTCGCGTGGTGCGAAAGCAAATTCCCACACATTCACAGTTGGGCAATAGTTAATTGCAAAACACAGCTCTGTTAAAGCCATGTGTAATTTATCCATGGTTGTTAGATCTTCACGTGTCTTACGGTAAGACTCATCTCCGGGTTTCCTTATATCATCAAACTGTTTCTTAGATTTGTCTTTTTTCTTACGGGATGATTGCACTGATAATATTTTAGCGCAATGCTTTGGTAACAAAGCATCGGCCATAGTACACTGTTCATCACAAATGGTGGTTATAATATTCTTCGCCTCTTTGGCCATTTCTTCCAGGAATATATTAACCACACTTAGAGATCGTTCACGTATATGATGGCGTTCCTCTGGACACATTTCATGTGTACAGTTTTGAAAATGTGAGCATATAAGAGGAAATGCGATGATGTAACGATTTTGTGCTGGAAATTCAAGGCACATGTGAAATTGGTCATCAAACATTTTACTATAGAAACAAAATATGCTCAAATCAGATGTTTCCACCAAAATTTCGTCCAAGTTGTCGACCACGCGCGTGTGAAACACCATTGAGTCTAACAAGCGAGCCAATTCAATATGCTCCTGTATGCGTAAGACAGCTTTACTAACGCTCATATACGTTTGCAAGCGAAACCAGTCCAAACGGAATGCCCTGAAATCAAAAAGTTCATTTTCTTCAACTTGCTTCACAGTCAAACTAGAAGCCGTGCTGTACAGAGAAGAGAAAATAGTACTCTCATCTTCCGAACACATTTGTAATGTTTGTATGCGTATATTTAGATCTGTTGAATCAAAGCCTGAAAGATATTGCACATAGTAACGCTGCATCACTTGACTGTATTTACGTACTAAGGCGCGTAATTCTTCCATATGGAATAATAATTCCGGTAATTGTCGGTCAACGAGATCTTCGTTGCTTTTACCTTTAATTAAGAAATAGAAAATAATTGGTAGAAATTAATGACTGATTATGGTCTTGAGGAGAGTCTACTTGAACTCAATAAAATTAAAAGAATATAAAAAATCAATTTAATGCGATCAAATTAATGTGATGTGATTTAA
Source organism: Panzeria rudis (assembly GCA_956483635.1). Lineage (NCBI taxonomy): Eukaryota > Metazoa > Arthropoda > Insecta > Diptera > Tachinidae > Panzeria > Panzeria rudis. Next base: position 42,380,900 of record OY101451.1, on the reverse strand, counting down.
TGATATGATGATGAGAAGGGAACAAATTTTACCAAAATTGTTTTCAATATGCATAATAAAGGCCGTTTCAGACTATAATTCAAGTATGTATTAATACTTTTGAGGAAAATGAAATGACAAGTTATTGTTTTTTTTTATTTCAAACAGAAATTATAGGTGTGTTCCAGACAGGCTTGGGGGGTAATGATTACATTTTGTAATTAATTACATGTTCAAATACACATTACATGTAATTTGTAATTGGTACACTACAATTACAATTACTTGTAATGTGTAATTGTCTGAAGAGCAATTACAATTACATGTAATTGTAATTGAGGCATGAACAATTACAATTACATGTAATGGGTAGTTGATATATAGCAATTACAAATTATTTTAATTGTAATTGAAGATTATCAACTACACTTACATGTATTTGGGCAAAAGTAATAGTAATTGCTCATAAAGGGGTAATAATTACTTTAACAATAAAAATTACTATAAATGTATTTTATTACAAATAAAATCTATTATTTATTTATTTTTAATATCTAAATGCAATTTATTTGCTGGAGTTTAAGCAATTGTCTATATGCAGCATTTCGTTGGTGCTTTACCAACTCATCAGTAGACTTTAAACATAATTTTGAACAGTTACAAACCATTTATCTTATGTACAAACTTTTAAAAACCATTTGAGAATTTACGATTATATAAATGATTTTAAAAAATAAGCATAGTAGGTTTTAAAACTTATACAAAACCCAGCAAATAATTTTTTATTCGATATGAATCTATTTTATTTTTCTACACCTTCATACAATTAGAAATCCATTGGATAACAATAAAAGTATTTATGAGGCAAAATGAACAATAAAATCCAAATTAAACCTTTAAGAAATTTATTATTTGACATGTCATAATTTTATTAATATGATTATTTCGAACGTAATTGCTTTGTGAATCTAAATTGATTATTAGGCCAAGGTTCGTAACGTTATATTCAGAAAGAATTGGGTATGATTAATATTCCAAGGAACAAGGGAAAAATTAACATCAACTTAATTTTTCAACGTACACAGCAGAACAGAGTAACGCCACTTTCGGAAGCCGCTACACTTCCATCGTCAGTGCTCACGTGTATTTGCTATCACCACTTGTCAGGTGGCTCTGTTGAATGTGATTTTAATTCTTATATATACAACTTTTTCGTGAAAATTGAATACGTGAATCAAATCACTCTCAAGCTGATATTAAAGTGCACTTTCCCAGCGTTGCCATCGGTTTATTTTTCTTCATTCCCATTTTTCTGATTTTTGTTCTACTCAAGACAAACTTTTTTGGTTTGATTTTATACTTAACTACATATGAACATGTAAACATGTGAAAAACTCAAGCCAGTAGCTAATTGTTTATTAATATGATTATTTCGAACGTAATTGCTTTGTGAATCTAAATTGATTATTAGGCTAAGGTTCGTAACGTTATATTCAGAAAGAATTGGGTATGATTAATATTCCAAGGAACAAGGGAAAGATTAACATCAACTTAATTTTTCAACATACACAGCAGAACAGAGTAGCGCCACTTTCGGAAGCCGCTACACTTCCATCGTCAGTGCTCACGTGTATTTGCTATCACCACTTGTCAGGTGGCTCTGTTGAATGTGATTTTAATTCTTATATATACAACTTTTTCGTGAAAATTGAATACGAGAATCAAATCACTCTCAAGCTGATATTAAAGTGCACTTTCCCAGCGTTGCCATCGGTTTATTTTTCTTCATTCTTTTCACATGTTTAATATATATGATTAGTATATATGTTTAGTATATATGATGGTCCCTACATCGTTAAAAATGTTAGCGGTGTAAACGTTACAATTTATAATAATTTAACAAAGAAACAAAAAACAGTTCATAAAAATATAATTATAAAAACTAAAAATTCTTCTTGATTCAACATATGTAAAACACAAAAACAAAAAAAAACTTTTTTTAACAATTCTGTAAAACATTTTACTTTTACATAAATTTTATTTCCCATTAAATACAGTTGCAAAATAATAATAATTAAATAGAAATAACTAAATAATAGAGTGATCACCATTATTATTAAAGTTTACCCTTAAAAATATATATGTATATACATATAGAACTATTATAAACTTTTTATCTTAAAAAAAAGGAAGGTATATTGCCTATATTATCATATTATATATGTATTGTTAAAAATACTTCATATTTTCTATATTTAAGATTAGATCTTAATTTACTAAAAAGGGGAGGTATAGTGCCAACCCTGCAATCGGTAATTATTCTGTTATACTTATATAACTATTAGTATGCTCTCTACAATACTCTAATCAATAACTCTACAAATAAGATCTATATAATAAGATAATGGATAATAAAAGAGGACAGTTGTTAATGATCGATCAAACGATTGTGTTTTGAATTACCAACTTGTTACAGACTACTTTCGTAGCTAATAGGGTTTGTCGCATCCAAGAGAATAAGGGAAAGCACAATTGGTTTCACGTGCGTTCTGAGGATAATCCCGCTGATTTAGGCAATCGGGGGATAGATCCCCACACTTTATCAAAAAGTGAACTCTGGTGGGACGGCCCTTCGTGGCTGAGTCAAAATAAAAATCAGTGGTACCAGCATAATTTTGAAAATCTGGACACAGACATAGAAAGTCGACAATTGAAAGACCATGCCTCCTTTTTTCGAAATTTGAGGATATTTTAGAAAGATTTTCATCGCTGGACAGAGCAATGCGTGTCATTGCGTATATATTTAGATTTTTCCATGCTACACATTCAGCATACAAAGGTCGTTTCCGTTATGAGGCTAGTCTCGTATGTAGTGACGAACTCAATAGGGTAAAAACACGTTTGGCTATTGTTGCTCAGAAGTCCTTTTATGCTGAAGAGTACAAAAGTCTTTTAGATAAGAAACCATTGCCCGCAAAAAGTACGTTGTTAACATTAAATCCATTTCTGGATGACCAAAAAATAATGAGACTGAATGGTCGATTAGTCAAATCTTTCACATTGTCGTACCGCGAACAACATCCTATCCTTCTACCATATGGCTGTCGTTTCGCGAAACTTATGGCAGAATTTATTCATTTGATTACTATTCACGGTGGTAATCAACTAATGTTGCGAGTATACCGGTGTGAGTATTGGGTACCTCGACTACGAATCTTAATTCGTACGGTAATTCACCGATGTAAGCGTTGTATAATTGATCGACAACGTACTTGTAGTCAAATAATGGCTGCCCTTCCCCCTGAAAGTACTACGGTTGATAGGCCATTTACTAATACAGATGTTGATTTCGCTGGACCTTTTGACGTAAAAAATTATAATGGTAAATCTTGCAGAATTACGAAAGGTTACATTTGTATTTTTGTTTGCTTTTCCACGAAAGCTATACATTTAGAAGCAGCGTCAGATTTATCGACTGATACCTTTTTGGCGGCATTCAATCGATTTATATCTAGAAAAGGTTCCCCTCAAACCATGTTTCCGGACAATGGTACAAATTTCGTTGGAGCGTCAAATGAGCTCGGAAGGGAATTTCAAACATTTTCAAAAGAATGCCAAGCCAGAATGTGTTCCAGTTTTGGACCAAAAGGTTTGACGTGGCGCTTCATACCAGCAGGTGCTCCTCATATGGGTGCCCTTTGGGAAGCGGGAGTCAAAAGTTTTAAACTCCATTTTCGAAAAGAAGTCCAATCGTGTCACTACACTTTTGAAGGATTGTCTACAATTTTGGCTAGAATCGAGGCGTGTTTAAATTCTCGCCCGTTGTGCCCTATGTCTGATAATCCTGGCGAACCTGTCACGATAACACCAGGAAAGTTCTTAATTGGGTCGGCTATATTAGCTCCGCCAGAACCGACAATTTATGACAGTCCGATTAGCGTTGTTAATCGTTATCGTAAAATAAAAGCTTTGATTCACGAATTTTGTAAAAGGTGGAAAGAAGAATATCTCGTGAATTTACACAAACGCTATAAATGGCAACATCCGCAATGAGATATTGCTCTGAATGACTTGGTTGTCATAAAAAATTAGTAATTACCAGCCACTTCATGGAAGTTAGGAGTTGTAACGGAAATTCATACTGGTACTGATGGTCATGTTCGTGTTGCAGAAATACGTACACAAAATATCATGATTAATAGACCAATAACCAAACTTGTTGTTATATACGAATCTTAATTTCATATCAATCTTTTCTTTACCAATTTACATATATTAATAGATTTTTTTCCTAGCACAATGGACTCTAGGACCACAGCCATGAATACTTTATCCGATTTTTCTGATGAGGGTTTGTTGGATTACGAGGACGCGATGGAGGTCAACGATCCTGTGGTTCCGTTTACTGTCTTTCCTTCCAATACGTCATTAGAAGTCTCGTCTGGTTCATCGGAGCTGGTTTCAAGTCCATCGTTAATGACGGCACCATGTGCGTCCGGACCAATTTCGGAGTCTGCTGTTGTTCCGAATAACCCAATCCATGAGCAAGTCGAGGTCCCCACTTTAAAGGAAGTCGTTCAGGCTCATGATGCGATTGTTAACCCGACCACAAGTCATAGCAAAAAAATATCAAAATGTCCAATTTGTGGCAAGAATCATCCGCTTCGATTTTGCTATAAATTCGAGACATGAGCCTGGAGCGCAAACTTCATATGGTGGTTGTTCATCGAATTTGTTTCCGGCGTTTGTCGAATGGTCATGTAGGCAAGGATTGTAAGACTGTTTCTTGTTGTAAACACTGCAAAAAATCTCACAATTCCTTGCTACATGAGCATAAAAATGATGCAATAAAGACAAAACCAAATCATACGAAACCGTCATTGTCCTCAGGGTCTATCCCTTTTCGCCAAGTTCTGTCTTTCTCGCCAACCCTTCGGCTACATCTTTTTCAAGGTCGTTCACCAATTCCGGTTCATGCTGCCTTGGACGCTTGTTGTCAAAATAGTTATGTGTGCAAAGACTTTGCAGCAAAATTAAATCTCCCGCGTTATACGGTGAGTAACGATTAATATTGTCGTATGGAATTATCCTCGATTCATGATACTTCGCAAAAAATTTTGTATCTGCGCGTATTCATAAAATGAAAGGGATTAAAACACCTCCAGTGTCTGTTTCCGATTCTATTTTAGAATCTTTTCAAGGTCTACAACTGGCTGACCCGAATTTTAATCATTTGGGCAGTATAGCCTTGGTTCTGGGTCCGGAGGTAATGCCTTTAATCATGAAAGGGAGAATTCAAGCCAGCCCAGGCCTTCCACTTGCTCAATATACGATGTTTGGATGGGTTATTTCGGGATTATCGCCGTTTTAAAATTTCGCATGATTCTTTCAAACGGTTTTACCGCAATAGGAGTCCTTCATGACTCACCTTTCAAAAAAATAAAAATAATATCAACAGGAGTCCCTCATGACTAATTTCCATTACTATTATCATCAGGAGTCCATCATGACTCATATTAAAATACTTTAATAAAGTCAATAGGGGCCCTTCATGGCCTATTTATTGTAAAATATTTATATTTATTTAAACTACAGTCCACAGGAGTCCTTAATGACTCACGTCTTCACTTATTATTACTTGATTGCAACACACTTTATTGTTGCAAGGTGGCCGGCAATGTTTAAATACTAATTAAAATTGTTTGCTGGTTTAGTGAGTGACTTATACTAAATTCTCTTTTAGTATGTTACTATAATTTTTTTCGTTGAAAGAAATAAATCTATCTGTCTTTATCTAAAAAACCGGCAGCGGTATTTGAATATTGTTGGCCACTTTACTGCTTTAATTTTCTGTATAATAATTTACTGAATCTTAAGACGTTAGCCAGTGTATTACGTGCCAATATTACACTACGTGTATAAACAAAAACCGCAATTTTTAAATAAAATTATAGAGAATTCGTTCTCTTTTTATTAATATAATAAAATAAAATATTTGTGTTTTAATCAAAAACCCACCTACCAACGGATATACACCGAAACACAACTATTAAGCCACATTTTGAGTATTGTTCAACAGTACTGTTTCTCGGAAACCAGCAGATGAAAGAGAGACTCCAGAAGCTACAAAATAAGGGAATGAGATGTATTCTACGATTCCATAGAATAACACACGTCAGACATATGTTATCAACACTGCAATGGCTGTTATGAACTCTTGTTATGAACACGTTACTTTTTATATTTTAAATAAAAAATGGAATGATACCAGGCTATTTAAGCCGCTATTTAGTGAATGTTGGAAGTGTACAGCCCTATAATTTAAGAAATGCTACTGACTTCAGGCTTGTTTTTTCCTCAACTAACTGTGGTCAAAACTTTCTATTTTACAAAGGACTTAACATTTTTAATGAAATACCTCAAGATCTTAAAATTTGTGTATATTTAAACGTAAAATAATCACCTATGTTAAACAAAAATTTTGATGGGTGACTTTTTCTTTGTTTTTTATTTTTAATTTAGTCACAATTTTGTAATTTTGCAATAATAGTAATAGATATGCTAAATAAAGAAATAATAATAATAATAATAATAATAATAATAATAAAAAACTAAAGTTCTGAATAGATTGATGACTGGCCATACATATGATAATGTCTATTTGAAAAAAGTCCAGGCTCGAAGATCGGTCTTTTGTAATGATTGTAAGGTTGATGATTCTGCACAACACATGATTTTTAAATGTATCAAAATTAGATATAAGTATATCTTTGAAAATGTTCATAACATAATCGATTTGATAAAAAGCAAATGCTTGAAGAATTCTGCTGAACTTGCCAAGTTTGTTACAGAAGCCAATTTGGTGACATAATCGTTTTTACAATTTGTCTGTTTATTGTGCATAAATTTCATGTAGTCAATGTCTTAATGATGTTCATTTTAATAATTTATACTATGCCTCATCGTTTCATATATTATACTACCACTTAGAACTTTTGTAGTTTTCGTATCATTTCATTAGTCATCTATTACTGCAATATTTCTATACTATTTTGTGTTCATGTCATCAATCTTTCTGTCTTGTCTTAAGCATCACGACATGAAGTTTTGGAATTGCCGGTAAAGTCTGGAATATAACTACACTCTTCGGATAAGAGTATTTGGAAAATATTATTTATCATCTGTTGTAGACCCTGGCACATTGCTCTTTTGAGTCAGACATAATAATTACCAAACTAAAAAAAACGTATAGAAACGATATTTTTTACTAAATCTGCCTATATAGTTATTGATATCAAATGAGAGAAAAACAAAAATTGGTTAAGCCAAACCAAAAACTCGAAATGCATTTTTTGACTAACGTCAAAGAATTGGTGTACCTTGGTATTGTAGTGTATCCATAGATTTATCAATAAATCATAAAGAACTATTAAAATCCATTAATACAAACAACACAGCAACATGCCTAAAGAAATAATAAAATCCAATAAACTAGAATGTATACAAACTTCATAGCAACACAAGTAAACAAAATCGAATATTGAGACAGGTCAGTAATAATTTTAATTGCCAACACACTTAGTCATAAACTTTTGAATTCTTTTGGGTAATCCAATACTCTGTATGAAAGTGGTCATTGCACGCTTATTAATTTTGGTTGCTAAATTTGTTATTACGATATACTTTGTTTTAACTAGAGCAATTATGCTGAACTAACAAACTGTCGCTTTGGATATAGTACACTAGCCAAAAACACACACACATATATTTATAGAATTCACTCAATATTTCTGAATGCCTGATACAATGATAAGCAGTTGCTTGTAAAGTAGATTAAGTATAGAAATAAGAAATTGAGTTACATGTAGTAAGTCACTCAATAAAATAAAAAAGCGAGCTTCTCATGGATAGTATATAAGCGAAGCAAATTCTAAATAAAGCTATCAATTCTTTTTTGATCACAATCAATCGCTCGTGTTAAATCTTTTTCTTTTAACATTACAGTATAATCCATTTCCAGCTTTTTTTTGTTTATTGATTTTAATTTACTCCAGTTGCAAAAGATTTTCGAACATTCCCTATAAGTCGGGGAGGTACGGAGTAAATCAAATCAACAAAAAAAATTTTGCTTTATGTACATATCGCACTTGTTTAAGGCCGTTTCAGAATATAATACAAGTATTAATAATTTTGAGAAAAATGAAACTCTGAGATGATAAATTGTTATTGTTTTTTGGAATTTTTCAAACAGAAATTAAATCAGAGAAGCATTTTCGTCAAAAGTATTAATACTTGTCTGAAACGGCCTTTAACAATACTGTACTATCTCAAAATTTTCATTTTATCACTTTTTACCAAATAACAATATTATTTATTCATATCTACCAACTGTAAAAATTTTGGTAATGTTCTGACACTGCTTCATCACAAGTTAACTATTGCACTGAAGTCTACTCGGGCTGTAATTTGGGTAACAGAAATAAAATCAAATTCATTGTGCTCAAAATCACTAGATTTGTTTATGGTCTTAGACCAATGGCTCATGTTTCTCACCACTTGAAAAATTTTCTTAATCTTAGTTTTACGAATTTTTGAAGTTTCGCCTACTTATTTATCTTGATCAAATCTCAAAGTCCGATATATATTATGCAGATGATATCTTTCACGAGATCCCTTAGAAATCAGCAAATATTAATTTCTCGTATTTGTTACTCTGGTTACGAGCACTCATTTGTAATACGAGCTGCTCGCACATGGAACTCATTGTCAAGAGAATTGTGTTCTTTTGCATTGCCTCTGGCCAGTGTTGCCAGAAAAGTTTTGCCTCATGTCCCCAATTTAAACAATGATGTCCCCAAAAATCCCCATTTCAAAAGTAAAAATCCCCAATTTTGTCCCCAAAACATGTTTTTATAATAAGCACTATCATTTAATTAAAATAATTTTTTAATCCTTTGCGTATTTTATTACCCTGCGTTTAGACATGTCAGTACTTGCATGCAAGTTCTGTGTACGTATTATCAACGAAAAAGCAATTTGTATTCGTTTCTCTGTCTTTCTCATAGCTGAACCAAAAGTGTGTTAGTAGAAAAGCTTGAGTGTATTGAGTTTTTCGAACTTGCACTTGCATGTGTAAAGGCCAGGTTCTTCTTCTTCTTAAATGGCTATTACAGAACGTTTGTTCCTGTAGCCGAACGAAGAATATTCTTCCAAGCGCCTCGATCTTCCGCGCTCCTTCTCCAATTTATTACACCAAGCTTTGAAATGTCTTCCTCCACCTGATTTTCCATCGGAGTTTTGGTCTTCCTCTTCTGTGTGAACCATCACCAGGCGCGTATTCGAATGCCTTTTTAGCTGGAGCATTTTCTTCCATTCGCACAACATGACCTAGCCAACGCAATCGTTGTAGTTTTATACGTTTCACCATGTCAATGTCGGCATACAGCTCATGGTTCATACGACACCGATATTCTCCGTCAACGCAGATGGGTCCATAAATTTTACGAAGAATTTTTCTCTCGAATACCCCAAGTACTGCCTCGTCTGCTTTCGCAAGTACCCATGCTTCAGAGCCATACAACAGCACGGGTAGTATCAGTGACATGTAGAATGTGATTTTTGTCCGTCGAGAGATGGCTTTGCTCTTAAACTGCTTACTTAGTCCAAAGTAGCATCTATTAGCCAGTATAGTTCTTCTTTTAATTTCAAAACTGATGTTGTTTGTTTTGTTTATGGCGGTGCCGAGGTAGATAAAATCGTTAACTATTTCAAAGTTGTAGTTTTCAACTTCCACTGTTGGCCCGAGTCTACTGGACGTCCTGTGCGTTGATACCATCAACTTTATTTTATCTGCGTTTACCACCAGACCCACTTTAGCAGATTCTTTTTCGACTTTTTCAAAGGTGGCAGTCACTGCTCGCAATGTTCGACCCATGATGTCAATATCGTCGGCATATGCGAGTAGCATGTGTTGTTCACATCTGCGTCTCGTATAACCTTTTCCAGCAGGATATTAAAGAGATCACACGAGAGACTATCTCCTTGTCTGAAACCTCGCTTGGTACTGAATGGCTCGGAGAGGTTTTTTCCTATTTTGACTGAAGATCGCGTATCAGTAAGGCTCATTCTGCAAAGTCGTATAAGTTTTGCCGGGATACCAAACTCAGACATGTCGAAGGCGGCTTTGTAGTCGACAAAAAGGTGGAAGGTGTCGATTTGTTTCTCTTGGGTCTTTTCCAGGATTTGGCGTAGTGTGAATATCTGGTCGATGGTGGATTTGCCAGGTCTAAAGCCGCATTGATATGGCCCAATTATCTCTCCAACTTTAGATTTAAGTCTGTCACACAATACGCTCGAAATTATTTTATATGCAATGGGCAGGAGACTTATTCCTCTGTAATTGGCACATATTGTCTTGTCTCCTTTTTTGTGCACGGGACACAGTATGCTGAGGTTCCAATCATCGGGCATCCGTTCTTCTTGCCAAATAGAACAAACAAGCTGATGCATGCGCTTTATCAGCATGTCACCTCCGGTTTTAAACAGCTCAGCTGGTAATCCATCGGCTCCTGCTGCCTTATTGTTCTTTAGCCGAGATACTGCTGCTTTCACCTCATTTTGGCAAGGCGGTGTACACTCAATACCGTCATCATTGATTGGTTCTGAAGTATCTTCGTCGCCGCTACAACCAGATACCAGCAGTTCGGAAAAGTTATCTTTCCACATCCTCAGCACACTTTCTGTTTCAGTCACCAGATTACCTTCTTTATCTCTGCAGGAGAATGTGCCTGTACCAAAGCCTTCGGTTTGATGTTTAACTCTTTGGTAAAATTTTCGGACTTCATTTTGACTCCTGTACATCTCGATTTGCTCACACTCTCGCCTTTCCATTTCTCTCTTCTTCTTTCGGAAAAGGCATTTCTCCTCTCTCCTTTTCTCCCGATACCTCTCCTTCGCATTACGTGTTGCTACCGGCTGCAACGTTGCCATATATGTGACATTTTTTGCTTCAGTAGCATTACGGCACTCCTGGTCATACCATGGGTTCCTTTGGGGAGGCTTTTGGTACCCAAGTACGGATTTTGCTGCATTTTCCATGGAGTGGGCAATGATTTGCCATTGTGCTGTTACATTATCTGGACGAGGAGTGCTTTGTTCTAGCAGTTGGGTCAGTCGAGTGGAGTATGCCATAGCTGTCTGTTGTGTCTGCAGCTTTCCGACGTCCAGCTTTCTTGCTGCGTCAGATCGTACGTTTCTCGCTACACTTAGACGGGTGCGAGCCTTTGCTGCTACAAGGTAGTGATCCGAATCTATGTATATATATATATATATATATATATATATATATATATATATATATATATATATATATATATATATATATATATATATATATATATATATATATATATATATATATATATATATATATATATATATATATATATATATATATATATATATATATACATATATATATATATATATATATATACAAAATACCAAATGAAACTAAATGCTTAATTGTGATCTACTTGTGCATATCCTTGCAAAACAGACTAAATTCTTTAGAAAGAAAATGATCACAAGAATCAAAAAACACTTGATTGCGATTGATTACAACTTCCAAAAGTTAAAGACTTCGCTTTTTCGACTGTAACTGTTTGCGACTTGCAAAAGTTAAGAGAAAAATTGTGCTTGTACTGACGACACTTACTAAAATCAAAAGAAAATCAAATTAAAAATGTTCTCACCGACGACTGTTGAAAGTGATTCACAATTGTTCATAAATCGTATTATGATTTTACTTTGACTGAAACTGTAGTATTTTTGAAAATCATAAACAGAAGCAAAATCAAATGATATGAAAATCATTGCAGTTTTTTAAACACTGTGTATAGCAAAGTAAAAAAAAGTAAAATGCATAGGAACAAAAAAATTTGTAGCTTAATAACTCAGAATTTTCTTTTTGCACTTGTACCCCTCTGCTTCTCGGCTCCGCAATCGGGCTAAAAGCACTACTAACTGGAAATAAAATTACCGAAATTTTTTTAATATATATATTACTGTTTCCGTTTTTCCTTCCATATCCCTACCATTTCCAACTATTGAATAGAATATGCAAATCGGTATTTTTCAGAAGAGCGCATAGACCCATTAATTGTGAACATAAAATCAGCGCCTTCCTAAATATGCAAGTTTTAAAATATTTTATATTGACTTTTCAATCCTCCATGGGAAATTCAGTATTTTGCAGCGGGACGTGTCGTACAAATTGGAGGACCACTCTCACGAATCTAAAAAGCGAATTTGTTACATTCGAATCTTTTAAGCATTGCTTTGCTAGTACAGCTAAATATAGTAAACAAATTTCTTTAAACTCAGTTAGGTCTGTAAGTAATACCAGTTCTCATTTCTCTGAACATCCTATGCCAACATCAATTTTGGCCGCAATTTATTCAATTAATATCGTAATGCATTCAAACAAATGAAATTCATCAAGTGATACACTATTTTAAAATAATTTAAATACCTACTACAAATAGAAAAAATTAATGTGCTTATAATTATAAATCCCCAAATCCCTCCCCACGAAAATTTGTCCCCAAATAAAAGTTGAAATCCCCAATTTGGGGACAAATCCCCTCATCTGGGTACACTGCCTCTGGCTAATGTCAAGAGGATACTACTTGACTTTTATAACTTATCAAATTGAGCAGCTAATTATTGGGTTTCCTATAAGTTTTTAACTTTCTTTGTTTCGAGGGAGTTGTTAAGATGTTAGGAATATTATATTATTGGTTGTTATTTTAGTAATTGCTTACTTAGCCTGAAAGCACACCAAATACGACAAAATATTTTTGTCTTATACGTCAAACATACACGTATGATTATAACGCACATAAAAAAATGTTGGTGTGTGTTGTCTCATAAGAACTAATGTACTGTTGTCGTATAAGTCACAAAAACAGTTTTTTCTTATTCGGTATGGGTTCAGCCTTTATAATTTTTAATTTATAATTCGATTATAAATTCTCATAGTATAGTTAGTACTTGTAATATTTGAGGCCACATGTATTACATTCTTTGAATAAAATAAATAAATAAATAAAAATAAAATTAATTTAGCAAATGTTGGAACGAAATGTTGGAACAAAAAATCATGATATAAAAAATAAGGTAGTTTCACTTAAAATTGTTTGACAAGAATGGAGATTTTTGAAGCCTAATTTATATGTAAATATTTAAACTAGCCTTGCCACACATGGAAAAAGGGAAAATATTCCTAGAAATTTTATGCAAGTATGTGCAGTATTATTTTTGTGATTATGTAATCGAATTTTGTGCTGATTTCAAATAGAGTCGATGGAAATCTCTTAATCGTGTATTGCAAAATTACAAAAATTTACAAAATTGATTAATCTTTTATTGCGTATATGCCGAAAATTCGTGAAACTTTTATAATTGCAAGTTCCAAAGTTGAATTAAATTGCTAAAACTGTCAAGAGCACCAAAAACTCAGCAAAATATTCGTTAATAATTGCTGACTATTTCACTATTATTGCATATTAAACAAATATTGCGGAAATAAAACGGAAAAATGCCAAAAATCGACAAAACTCTTTGTGTTAAGGAGATTGTATAGCCTGGGTTGCTATCTTCCAACTGGTATCAAACTCATGGTTGCCAAATCCTTACTTCTTTCAATTGTTAACTATGGCATTGAAGTTTACTCATCTGCTAACCGTACTAATCTAAAGGAAGGCTTATCTTTCACTAAATATGTTAAGTTGTGACTTATCATAGTGTTTTATAAAGTAATATTTCTAAGACAACCCGTATAAATCTTTAACTTCTCGCATTCAGTTCGTTCCCCTCAGATTATTATTAATAGAATTTTTAAAGATACTTATGAACACTCTTTTGTTGTTAGAATATCTCGTATTTGGAATGTTCTTCCCAGCAACCTCAAGGTTTTTTCTTTGCTCAAAGCGACTTCATGTCATCTCAGCCATAAATAATTAATAATTTATAATAATTAGAATTAAAATAAATAAAGAAAATAATGATTAATGCATGTTCCTTGTTCTAAGAGTTAACATACTTTTTTTTTCCTCTCGCATATTCCTGTATATACTCTATATACTAAGGGCCATTATTACAACTTGACAATAGCTAAAAGCAGGATTTTGTCGGACTGCTAAACAGTTTATCATTATTACAAATTTACTTTAACCTACCAGGTAGGATGCACCTGACTTTAACTTATCGCTCACTTCCATTTAAAGTAAAGTTTTAATAAAGGTAAACCGTTTATTCGTCCGACAAAGTCCTGCCTTTAACTATTGCCAAGTTGTAATAATGGCCCTAAGAGTATTAAAAATTAATTACAATTAACTTGTACTTTATTTTATATTAATATATATTTTTTTAAACATTTATCATTTTATGAATTTGCACATTTTTTGTTATCAATACTATTAACCATATATGGCCCTAACGGGCTCGGTTTAATTAATAAATAAATAAATAAAGTGCGAAAACTTGTAATAATCATGCCTATAACGAAAATGTCGAAAGTTCGCAAAAATCGCAATATTGCCAACAAGCCCTAAAATTGATTAAAACTCGCTAAAAATCTAACGAAAGTCAATATCTCGGGAAAAATCTCGAAATTATAAAAATTCGTTAAAACTTGCAATATTTTTAAATAGTACAAAGCGTAATAAACGTAAGAAAGAAAAATTCGGAAAAATTACGCTTGTCTTGAAAATAGCGAAAATTAGCGAAAAATTGCAAAATTTTAAACGAGCCATAATTTTGATTAAATATTGCTAAAACCATAAAGAATACCAAAAATTCGGTAAAAATCGAGAAAATGACGAAAATTCGCAAGAAATTGCTAACAGCGGCATAATACCAAATTCGAATATTGTTTAAAACTCGCAAAAACAGCAAAGGAGATGAAAAGTTTCAAAAAGTAGCTTTTATCGCGAAGATTGCGAAAATTCGCAACAAATTGCGAAATCGGAAACAAGCCCTAAAATATATTATAAAAAATAAAAAAAAATCTGAAAGAACGCGAAAAAATTGCAAGTTCGCGAAAAATTGATAAATGTATTGAAAAAATTACTAAAGCTGTAAAGAAGAACATAATCTCGTACAATCAGATAGATCGCGAATATGGCGAAAATTTCTCAGAAATTGCTAACATCGCGGATAGTGGAATTAGCTTTTCCATAGACTCCAAAAACTCACAACTCTGAACACAATTCTTTTTTTCTTTTGAAAATTAATAACGTTTAATTTTTTTTAATATATATAAAAAATGGGATTTTGTAAAGCAAGAATGGTAGCACGATTTTTAGTTTAAACGTCAGATCTCCTTTTTTGTCAAATGATAATATGTCAGGAAAAAAGAGAAAGCGGAACTACCTTATATGCTTATTTATACCAATGAAAAAACTAGTTGTGCTCTTTTTTTTCGTAAAATAAATTGTTTCAAAGTACAAAACAGGCAGTATTTTCAGTTGTGGCTGTTTTGATGCTTCAAATGTTTCAATTTATTAATTCTTAGAAGGAAATATCGACAATTTTTTTAAATTTTATTTTCGATTTGTGAAAAGAAAATTTAAATGAGCCTGCATTTCAACCAATTGGATGGCGGTTCTCTGTCATTAAAAGTGCCTCCAGACAAAAGCCAGGATTTTTCGGATTCCTCTGCTTCGCTTTTTAATGGTACCTCTTTGGGGGAATTACCAAATAAAAATTTAACAATGAGCCAATTTGCATCAAATACTCAAAATCAAATTAATTCAATAATCAATTCTAATGAAAACTTACTGCCAAGGTCTACTTCTTTGTTTTCTATGGATTAGATGGATGATACTTTAGGAAATGAGCTGGGAGAATTTATAATAGTTCAAGGAAAGAAAAGCAAACATAGTGATCTTAAAAGTTTAGATCTATCTGATTGTGAAACTCCTGTAGTGAATAATGATAACCGCTTCAAAATCTTGGGTAAGATTGAGATTGATAAAATGCAATAAACTGTTCACAGAAATGATCGAAAAGAAAATACATCAAAAAAGCCCCAAACCGTAAGTTATTGTCCTCCAATTATCATTAAACATTTGAACGTGAAGAGTTTGGTAGATCAACTCAAATCAAAAAATGTTGATTTCAAAATTACAAATAAATCAAGAAATAAGTGTAAATTGTATTTCCGTGATGTGTTTGTTCATCAAGAAATGATGGCTTTGCTTGAAAAGAAAGAAATTGATTCTTACACATTTACTCCAAAGGCATTGAAGAAAACTAGAATTATTTTGCGTGGTCTTTACTACAAGACACATATTGATGATATCAAAAAGGAATTGGACTGTATTTTGCCGGATACAATAGAAAAAATTTCAAAGTTTGAAACTAAATTAAAAAAAAAAAACAACATTGACACTGGTTTATTTTTAATTACACTGCTTCCCGGAAAAAATGCAAATGATTTTACACACTTAAAGTATTTATTAAATCAGTCCGTTTCTTGGGAAGCCCCTAAGACAAAATTTAAAGAGGTTCAATATTGGCGTTGCCAACAATGGGGTAATTTTTCAAGCAACTGTAATAGACCACGAGCATGTGGAAAGTGTTCTGAAGAACATGGTCCAGGTGAGTGCAAATTAGTAGTAGGTGAAAATTCTAAGCCGTTTTGCATTAATTGTAAAAGTTTGGGACACCCAGCTAGTTGGCGAGGTTGTCCGTATTTTTTGCACTACTGTGAACGAAAAAAGAATTTGGCAAATTCTAACGAACAAAGAAATATATTGGCCTCACAAAATGTTAAAAAAAATAGTATCGAATCTAATTTCATTGATCATAATAAAACTTTCGCTAGTTGTTTTAGTGAATCTCCAAGAATTATGAAAGTTAACAAATCGCCTTTGATTGAAGCATTTTTGAACATTGCTAGAATGTTGTGTAAAAAGGAAACGTTGTCATTAGAAGATAGAATAAAAAATTTCATGACAAACTATAAAGACTGTTCTAAAGCACACGCAAAAACTGATTGCTTAAAACTTCTTAGAGATTGAATCGACCTATGGTAATTAGAACAATGAATATTCTTACTTTTAACGTTCGTTCTCTAGTTAGCTCTAGCAGGAAAATTGATTTAGTCAATACTTTAAGATGTAATAAGATTGATGTCGCTTTTACAGAAGAAACACATCTTAGTTTAGGTCATAATATTGTTTTGGAAAATTACTCTTTTTTAAAAGACGAAAGCTCTGTCGGAGTCGCTATTGCATTAAAAGATAGTTATTCCTATTTCATTTGATGCAATCTCTTTTCCAAATTTGTTTGTTGAAGTATTTTTGTTATTGGATGGATTACCAAAGAAAATTTTAATTGGTTCTTTGTACTTGCCTTGTAACTATGATTATAATTCTATTTATAATGGTTTATCTGCTATTAAAGCTGTTTCTTCCAATTACGATGGAGTTGTATTAGGTGGTGATTTTAATGCAAACCATGTTTCTTAGGGGGATTATATTAATTTTTTTTTTTTAATTTGGAACGATTTTCCGTCATCCCACGTCAAATTTGGTTTGTAAACAGACCGGTTTAGGCTATGTGCCATCTTCAGTGTTCTATTGAATACTAAATTTATATTACAGATTATCAATTTGGTTCTAAAAAATTTCATTCAACAAATCTCGCTTTGCTCAAATTTCAGAATGATGTTGCGAATAATTTGAGGGAAAACGTTGTACAATAGCGGTTTCTCTTGATATAGAAAAGGCTTTCGACAGCATTTGTCATGATGGTTTAATTTTCAAGATGATAAATGTTGGTTTTAGTCCTTACCTTATTAAACTTATTAAATTTTTTAACAAACAGAAAGTTTTGTGTTCAACTACAGAATCAAAGGTCCCAAGTGGGCCGGTTGTTAGAAACCGGCAGCCTGTTAACCTAACCTAACCTAACTACAGAATGAGCTTTCGACCTATGGCAACGTTGCTTGTGGTGTTCCTCAGGGCTCTATTTTAGCACCACATTTATATAATATTTTTATATATGATTTCCCACATACATTAAATTTTTCAACTGGAACTCTTTACGCAGACGATTCACTTCTTTACGCTCATGGTATTTCTCCAAAAAATACTCTGACATCAATTTCTTCATATTTAAATGAAGTCAATAGTTTTTATAAGCATTGGGGTATAAGAATTAATCCATGTAAAAGTAAAGCTATTTGTCTGAGGAATCCTTCTGGGAAGTGCAAGTACTTTGTTGTTCCAGAAAGCAAGCAACTCAGTTTAGCTCTAGATGGACAAAATATTGCTTTTGTTGATAATATAAAATATTTAGGAGTGAATTTTAACAAACTTTTTAAATTTAATCATCATGCTAGAACAGTCCTTAACAGGGCTCGTGGAGTTAAAATTTTATTTGGAAGAATGTTTAATAGCAGGTACTTGCCAGAAAAAACAAAACTTTTAATATATAAATTAAGTATTAGACCTATACTTTTATATGCTTTTTCGACTTGGTTTCCTATATCTCCAACGGTTATGAAAGAATTTGAATTTTTTGAGAGAAAAACTCTTAGGTTGTGCATTAACAAACATTTCGAACGAAGTAATAAAAAATGCTCAAATGATTATATATAAGATTTAGCAAAGGTAAAACCTTTGGCATCTTATGCATTTGATTTAATGAAACGTTTCATTAATTCTTTGCACAGCCTAGACAATGTTTTAATTCAAAATATCATTAGCAATCAGCAATCAAGCAGGGTTTAATATTTTTTATTTTATTCCTTCTAATTTTTTTTCCTTTTTGTATTGTTTTTTTTTTTTTTTTTTTTTGATTAGTTCTAAGTTTAGTTTATAAGTTCATTCTTTTTTATTATAACTCCTCTGCATTGTGCAGGGAGCAAGCACTTAATTAACAAAAATTGCTACTATGTATACATATTCACACAAACTGATAAGCTTGTTACTGTTTAACTCAAATAAACTTAACTCAACTTAATTCTTAGACTGAAATTTTATTATTTATTATTACTGATTCGGCGTATACATATCCGCTGGTATGAGGTTTTTTTTAAATAAAACACAATTATATTTTTGGTTTTAATATTATTACACCGGAGAACGAATTCTCTGTTAATTTATTCAAACACTTTGAATTATTTTATAATTTGATAATTTCGCACGTAGTGCACTTGAATGCTTCTTAAGATGCAGTAAATTATTATACAGAAAATAAATGTAATTAGGTGGTCAACAATATCCAAATACCGCTACCGGTTTAGAAGATAAAGACAGATATATCTATCTATATATTAACAATTAAAATTATAGAAACATACTAAAAAGGAGAATTTAGTATACGCACAAATCAATCAATAAACCAGCAAACAAATTTAATTGGTATTTAAACATTGCCGGCGACCTTGCAACAATAAATGTGTTGCAAAGCAAATAATAATAATAGACGTAGACGTGAGTCATTAAGGACTCCTGTGGACTGTAGCTTAAATAAATGAAATATAACTATTTTATGATGAATAGGCCATGAAGGGCCCCTGTTGACTTTATTATAATACGTTGATATGAGTCATGATGGACTCCTGATGATAATATTTATTAAGAAAGAAATGAGTCATGAGGGACTCCTGTTGAATTTTTTTTAAGGTGAGTCATGAGGGACTCCTGTTGCGGTAAAACCGTTTGAAGCAAATAAAAATAATATATAAAATAGATATTAAAACGGCGATAAGCCCGAAATAACCCAACGAAACATTGTATACTGTGCAAGTGGGAGACCAGGACTCGTTTGTATTCGGCCTTTCATTATTAATGGCATGACTTCCGGACCTAGAACCAAACAGACATTACTCGAGTGATTAAAATTTGGGTCAGCAAGCTGAAGACCCTGAAATGACTCCAAAATTGAGTCCGAAACAGATACCGGAGGGGTGCGAATGCCTTTCATCTTGTGTAGTCGAGCCATGACAAAAATTCGTTGCGACGCGTCGTGAACCGATTCCAACTCTATGCGACAAAATTTTTCATTGTTTACCGCTTGCGTTGGTATTTTTAATTTGGAAGCAAAATCCGTACAAATGTAACTGTTTTGGCAACATGCGTCCAAAACAGCCCGCAGCGGAATTTTCGAACGACCTTGACGAAGGTAAAGTCGAAGAGTTGGCGAAAATGAAACGGTTTGACGAATGGAAATATTAGGAGCAACTGTAGTAGGATTGTTACGATTTCCTGATTTTTTAGCTTTGTTGTTGTGTTCATGCAGCAAAGAATGGTGCGGCTGCTTGCAAAATTTACAATTGGCTTTACTCAAACAATCTTTCCCCAAGTGACTGGTTGATAAACAGCGTGGACACATGCGATGGAACGCTACTATACGGAGTTTGCGTTCCAGACTCATATCACGAAACCGATAACAAAACCGCACAGGGTGATTGTTCTTACATATTGGGCATTTCTTTTTCCCGTCGACCGGTTCAAGTACACTTTTAACGTGTCCTTCCTGCACCGATATGACTTCCACCGAATTGGATACCCCCACTTGCTCTATGATTGGGTCATTTTTGGTTGGTGATGTGACCATTTCGGCGCTCGGCGGTGACATAGATGATGCCGGTTGCTCAATATTTAATTTTGGAGCCGTGGTATCGCTTGAAATCGGCTGAAAAAGTTCCAAAGAGTCTGTGACGGTTGGTAGAATAGGCAAGTCATTCGTTTCCATAGCCTCCTCATAATCTAACAAACCGTTTTCATCGAATTCAGTGGCGACTTGATTAGTTTTGCTAGTGGTGTCCATTTTGCTAGGAATAGATTGGTTAGTAAACTGTAAAAAAGATAGAAATAATGGGAATTTATGAGTCAGATAAAACAACAAGTTTGGTTATTGGCCGCGTGATTACACCAGATTGTGTACGAATTTCGGCGACACGACAATGACCGTCTGTACCTGTATAAATTTTTGTTACAATACCCAGTCTCCATGAAGTGGCAGGTAGTTGTTCATTTTTGATGACGACTAAATCATTTAACGCAACCTCCCTTTGAGGATGATGCCATTTTTAGCGTTTGTGTAGAGTTACTAAATATTCCTCCTTCCATCTTTTGCAAAATTGATGAATCAAAGCCTTGATTTTGCGATATCGATTGACAACGCTTATTGGGCTATCAAAAATCGTCGGCTCTGGAGGTGCCAGAATTGCTGAACCTATCAAAAAATGTCCTGGCGTCAAGGCAACTGGCTCGCCAGGATTATCGGACATAGGGCTTAATGGTCGCGAATTTAGACACGCCTCTATTCGACCTAAAATCGTAGATAACTCTTCAAAAGTATAAGTGCACGATTGTACTTCCTTTCGAAAGTGGAGCTTAAAACTCTTGACACCCGTTTCCCACAGACCACCCATATGAGGTGCTCCTGCTGGAATGAATCGCCAAGATAAACCTTTATGTCCGCGTGTTGAACACATTCTAGCCTGACACTCTTTAAGGAACGTCTGAAAGTCCCTTGAAAGTTCGTTTGCTGCTCCGACGAAATTGGTGCCATTGTCCGAAAACATGGTCTGAGGACACCCCCTTCTCGATATAAATCGATTGAAGGCTGCTAAAAAGGTGTCAGTTGACAAATCGGATGCAGCTTCTAAATGAATAGCTTTCGTAGAAAAGCACACAAAAATGCAGACGTACCCCTTTGTTATTTTGCAAGCTCTGCCATTGTAAGTTTTTACATCGAATGGATCGGCAAAGTCTACACCAGTGTTGGTAAAGGGTCTGTCTACCGTAATACGCTCTGGTGGAAGTGCAGCCATGATTTGACTACCTGTGCACTGTCGATCAATTATGCAACGCTTGCAGTGATGAATCACTGTACGAATCAATATTCGTATTCGAGGTACCCAATACTCACATCTAAAAATCCGTAGCATTAATTGGTTAGAACCATGAACCGTGAGTCTATGTATAAATTCTGCCGTAAGTTTAACGAATCGGCAACCGTACGGTAGAATAATGGGATATTGTTCTTTATATGACATTGTAGGGGATTTTACTAACCGACCATTTAATCTCATTATTTTCTGTTCGTCTAAAAAGGGGTTTAAAGGTATCAGGGGGCTTTTTGCAGGCAAAGGTTTCTTATCTAAAAGACATCGATATTCTTCTGCATAAAAGGCTTTTTGCGCTATAATGGCCGAACGTACCTTTACCCTATTGATTTCGTCGCTAGATATGAGAGTACTTTCATACTGAAATTTCCCCTTATGCCCCGTATGGGTAGAGTGAAAGAATCTCAGCATATACGCTATTACGCGTAGGGCTCGATCTAAAGATGAGAATCTTTCCAGAACGTCTTCAAATTTCTAAAAAAATGAAACATGTATTTTTACCGGGTTTTTTTCTCTAACTCAGTATCAAAATTTTCCAGTCTATGAGAATGCCAATGTTTTTTATGTTGTTTTAGCCACGAAGGCCCGTGCCACCACAGTTCACTTTTTGATAAAGTGAGTGAGTCTACCCCCCAGCTGCTTAAATCGACCGCACATGAAACCAATTATGATTTCCTGTGTTCTCCTGTATGCTACAAACTCTATTTGCCACGAAAGTGGTGCAAGCACAAAGATTTTTTCAGCCAAGCCAGTACAATTGTCGAGTGTGTCCAACAATATACGCGGCTTATCGGGATGTCAATTTCCCCGATGACACTTTTAAACAATTCAAATGCCAAAACGGCTCCACAAAGTTCAAGCCGAGGCAAAGATATTGATTTAATGGGCGCTACTCTTGTTTTAGAAGATAAGAGATATGAGTGAATCTGTCCAGATGTTGTAGTTACACGAATATAACTCACCGCTGCGTAAGCCTTCTCCGAGGCATCCGAAAACACATGAATCTCAATATTAGAATCTTTGCAATAATTTACCCATCGCGGTACCTGAATGCTATTGATTTGGTTAAAGGATTTTAGAAAATCTAACCACTCTTTTTCCATTGAAGCAGGAAGCAAATCGTCCCACCCAATGCTCTTAAGCCAAATGCTTTGCATAAAAATTTTTGCCGTGACAACTATCGGACTTAGCCAACCTACCGGATCAAAAATTTTTGCTATGAAAGACAATACTTCCCTTTTTGTATAGCCTGACTTGTCTGCTAAAGGGGTAACTTTAAAATAAAACGAATCTAACTGCGCGTTCCAGTAAATCCCCAACGTTTTTGAGCAACTATATTCCTCAAACCTTTATCTTAGAATCTACCAAATGATCTGTGGGCAAACCTTGTAAAATTGAAATTTCATTTGATGTCCACTTTCTAAGTTCAAATCCAGCTGATAATAAGGCCTGCATTATCTGATCTCGGGCAAGGATGGCACTGGAAATATCATGGCCTCCGGTCAGCACATCATCGACTACATACCTTTTCTTAGAATATTAGCCGATAATGGAAATTCCTTTTCCAGCTGCAATAGAGTCCGAATCGCTAAATAGGGAGCGCAATTCAATCCGAACGTTACCGTTTGTAACTCGTACTCTCTCACTTGACCCTCAGATGATGTGCGATAAAGAATACGTTGAAAGGGTGTATGATCCGATGGGACACGAATTTGTCTATACATTTTGGTAATGTCACAATTAAACACGAATTTAAATAATCGCCAACGGGTAATCAAGTTCACCAAATCTGCCTCCAGTGTGGGACCTACATAAAGACAGTCATTCAAACTATTCCCTTTCGACGTCTTGCTTGACGCGTTAAATACAACTCTCAATTTTGTTGTTTTTCTGTCCAGCTTGATAACCGGATGATGAGGCAGATAACAAGATTTTGTAACGGCTAGGTTAGGGCCTTGTACTGATTTCATATGACCTAACTCCCAATACTCCCTTATAACTTCATCATACATACCTTTAATTTCAGGGTTTTTCCATAAAGAGGATTCGCTTCTGAACAATTGACCCATAGCTATAGATTTTGAAATCCCTAGGCTAATTTCCTGCGGAAATTCTGCTTTAAAAGGTAACGACACAACGTACCTACCAGTCGAATCCCGACTCGTTGTTTTTTTGTAAATGCCCTCACAGATTTTGTCAGTGGGAGACACGATTTTCCTCTTTGGGACTTCTTCCAACTCCCAAAATTTTAAAAGAGTCTGATTCAAATTATCTGCTTCACATGGTGATATGGTAGTGGAAAAAAATTTAATAAATTATTACTTGGTGTCGATACAGGACCTGTTAAAATCCACCCGAACACAGTTTTCTGAGCCATTAATGAACCTCCAATGTTTTGACGAACCTCACCTATCATGACTTGAGGATACAAATCAGCGCCAAGTAATAAATCGACCGGCCTACTTTTGTAAAAGTTGCGGTCTGCTAACTTTAATTGAGGTAACTCCTTATGAATTTCTGTTGGGCAAATAAATGAGGGTAAATTAGCCGATATAGACGGCAAAACAAATGGACAAGCCTGTAACTTTATATTTCGATCCAATGGCGAACCTATTTGAATCGGACACATCTTTGTTGAAGTGGTTGAAGCCTCCTTATTAACACCGAAAATCTTTACATTCGTAGAATGTGATGGCAATTGTAATTGATTTCACAAGTGTTCCGAAATGAAAGAAGCTTCAGATGCTGGGTCAATTAATGCTCTAGCTGGGTACGTAGTATCATGACAAATAATTGAAACCATATCTGTCCCTAATAGAACCTATGAGTTCTGAGACAAATGAAAAACTTGCCTATTCGCATTGCCACGAGCGGCAGCGGCTGATGCCATTTGTACGTCTGTTTCTCGCACACTATTTATATGATGATTAGGCAATGGGGCCGAAGGCACGGGTTGAATATTGGAATTTACCGCGTTACTAGCTGAAGTTTCTCTATGCAACAGAGTGTGATGTTTTTGATTGCATTTAAAGCACAGATGGTCGCTTCTGCAATCTTTTACTTCATGTGATCTCGAAAGACAGTTTAAACAACAGTGAAATTTCTTAATAGTTGAAAATCGTTCCTGAACAGAAAAGTTTTTAAAACACCGACAAAAACGTAAAACATGATTCTGATTGGGACAGAGAACACAATTAACCCCTGAGCCTTTTGTTGCAACATGAGCTCTTACTTTTCTTTCAACCGATTTCTTTTCACTTTCTAAATTAGTAAAATCTTGAATACAATCTAGCGTTTGAGCACGTTCGGTTAAGAATGAATCTAAATCTTTCCAGAAGGACAAAGTAGTTTTATCCCTTATGGACTGTTCCCACAGTGATACGGTATGAGTAGGTAATCTCTGTATACACATAAATACAATAATTGGGTCCAAATTTTTAGTGGAAATCTTGTAAATTGACATAGCAGTGAGGAATCCGTTTATTCCTCTCTGTAGGCCTTTTAGCGCGCGACTAGTTTCTTTAGCTACTGACTGTAAATTAAAAAGTTTTTAGTTGGCTATGTACCAAAATTCTCGGATTTTCATACATATCTTTAAGGTTTTTCCATGCAACCTCAAATCCAGAGTTTGTGAGCGGACATCTTGCAACGATTTCTTTGGCCTCTTTACCCGTTTTCTTTAATAAATAACATAGTCTTTCAATATTACTAAGACGGCTGTTATTTATGTATATCGCAGTAAAGAGGTCCCTAAACGTTGCCACGAAAGGTAGTCACCGTTAAAAACGTTCATGTCACATGGTGCCAGAGGTAGATGGTGCGAAACATTATCACATACCAAAGCTTTAGCCCCATCAACAGGACGCCTTGATTCAGGCAGAGACTGTAATTTGTCTCTTTTAATTTTTATCGCTTTCATACAGCGAGCATAAGTTGCAAAAGCCGCGTCATATTTATTTTCAATAATCTCTCATTTCGATTCGATATCGATTCTTTCGGTTGTCTCCGAGGGAATTTCCGCTTGCATTACAGCTTCATCATACGCCATTTTAGCTTTTTCCTATAAACCCCGCAACTCATCACTAAACACTTCTAATGTGTATACTTGATGGTCGTCTTCACGTGTTCGTTGAAATCGAGCTTCAAATTTAACAAGTGCATCTGAAGCACGAATAAATTTTTCTAATATTTTTGACATTTTTTCTTTGCTATCGAAAATTTATTAAATGATAAAATTTCAATGCTAAGATTGCACAAATTTCTTGTTTAAAAAATTATACGGAAATATCACTTAACAAATTTCAATAGTCAAACCAAGGCGAATTCATACTAGGTAGCCGCAAGAGCCCTGCTGTTTACGTAAATGTTTACACATTTGGCCTGTCAGCAGTGTTAATGTATCAACTTTTTTGACACTCCAAATGTAAATTCTCCACGGCGAGTTCTCTTGCGACTACCTGGTGTTGATATATCTTGAGTCAAACCGACCGACGGTAGGGTGTTTAACGAGTATGGAAATGGAGGAAGAAATGCGAAAAAATCCTAATTTACTTATATACACTTTATGTAAACAAGTACAAGTTTTCTTTTCCTTTTTTATTTTCGCAAAAAAATGGCACTTATTATTTTTTTAAATGATGAACAACTCACCCTCTTTATAAAGAAAGACACACATAAGAATAATACTGTATACCGGCCTAGTGGCTTCTGTTTTATTTTTATATGTATGTATGTAGTTAGCTTTAACTAATTACCCCACAGCTATTTTCTTTATAAATTTACCACTGAACCCATCACTTCTCACAATTTTTTTTCTATATTTTTATTGGCATATATCTTTTGTAAAATATTTAATTTAATAACAATTTCTTCACAATTTTCAGAAATGTATAAATTTATTGTTTTCTTTTATTATTAATTTTCTTTTATATATGGCCGACCATGTAAACAGAGCAGCCTTGCAAAAACCCGTATGCTTGTATGCTTTAATAAAGAAAAGGTACTTTATCTGAATGTAATAATTCACAATAAGAAATACTGTTTTATCTTAGCCGATCAGCACTATGTTATCTTCAAATTTTAATTTAAGTATGTATAAACCACCACTTGTTGCTTCTCTTGTATATATATATACACGCACATATAATGATAATGTACATATGTTTGTATGTATATATATCTATGTTTCTTTTTTATGAAATTTTATCTTCCCACTTCAGAAAATCTTCCTTTTAAATAAAATCCGGCTCGAAGGACCAAATGTTTCGAAGTGAGTGAAGATAAATATGCCGAGTTAAATATATTTACCTAATATGTTTTCGCTTTCAAATATGTTTTCGCTTTTCAAATATGTTTTCGCTTTTTAAATATGTTTTTGTTCTAAATATGTTTTCGCTTCCCAAATATGTTTTCACTTTTCAAATATGTTTTCGTTTTCTAAATATGTTTTCGCTTTCCAAACATGTTTTCGCTTTTCATATATGTTTTCGCTTTTCAAATATGTTTTTGTTTCCCAAATATGTTTTTTTTCTATTTTCGGCAACAGCACTGCTTTTGTTTAAATTGTTCATCCACTTAGTACTATTTCTCTAGAGGATTTTCCGAATTGTGGACAAACTAATGTAGTTGACAGGATGAGATGTACCGCATTTTGAAGGTATTCTATCCTGTTATTTTACTGTTTTAACCAGAATCCGGAGATATAATTTTACCTATTTTTTAAAATTTTTTTAATATTTCATAAACTTAGTACTATTTCTCTGGAGGATTTTCCGAATTCTGGACAAACTAATGTAGTTAACAGGATGAGATATACCGCATTTTGAAGGTATTCCATCCTGTTATTTTACTATTTTAACCAGAATCCGGAGATATAATTTTACCTATTTTTTAAAATTTTTTTAATATTTCATAAACTTAGTACTATTTCTCTGGAGGATTTTCCGAATTCTGGACAAACTAATCTAGTTAACAGGATGAGATATACCGCATTTTCAAGGTATTCCATCCTGTTATTTTACTGTTTTAACCAGAACCCGGAGAAATAATTTTACCTATTTTTTAATTTTCCAAAAACTTAGTACTATTTCTCTGGAGGACTTTCCGAATTCTGGACAAACTAATGTAGTTGACAGGATGAGATATACCGCATTTTGAAGGTTTTCCATCCTGTTATTTTCTGTTTTAACCAAAATCCGGAGAAATAAGTTTACCTATTTTTTTAATTTTTTTAATTTTTCAAAAACTTAGTACTATTTCTCTGAAGGATTTTCCGAATTCTGGACAAACAAATGTAGTTGACAGGATGAGATATACCGCATTTTGAAGATATTCTATCCTGTTATTTTACTGTTTTAACCAGAATACGGAGAAATAATTTTACCTATTTTTTTAATTTTTTTAATTTTTCAAAAACTTAGTACTATTTCTCTGCAGAATTTTCCGAATTCTGGACAAACTAATGTAGTTGACAGGATGAGATATACCGCATTTTGAAGGTATTCCATCCTGTTATTTCACTATTTTAACCAGAATCCGGAGAAATAATTTTACCTATTTTTTTAATATTTCATAAACTTAGTACTTTTTCTCTGGAGGATTTTCCAAATTCTAAATTGGAGGATTTTCAAAGTGCGGTATATCTCAGCCTGTCAACTACATAAGTTTGTCCAGAATTCGGAAAATCCTGCAGAGAAATAGTACTAAGTTTATGAAATATTAAAAAAAATTAAAAAAATAGGTAAAATTATTTCTCCGGATTCTGGTTAAAACAGTAAAACAACAGGATGGAATACCTTCAAAATGCGGTATATCTCATCTTGTCAACTACATTAGTTTGTCCAGAATTCGGAAAATCCTCCAGAGAAATAGTACTAAGTTTATGAAAAATTAAAAAAATTAAAAAAAATAAGTTCAATTATTTCTCCGGATTCTGGTTAAAACAGTAAAATAACAGGATGGAATACCTTCAAAATGCGGTATATCTCATCCGGTCAACTACATTAGTTTGTCCAGAATTCGGAAAATCCTCCAGAGATATAGTACTAAGCATATGAAATATTAAAAAAATATAAAAAAATAGTTAAAATTATTTCTCCGGATTCTGCTTAAAACAGTAGAGTAACAGGATGGAATACCTTCAAAATGCGGTATATCTCATCCTGTCAACTACATTAGAGTGTCCAGAATTCTGAAAATCCTCCAGAGAAATAGTACTAAGTTTTCGAAAAATTAAAAAATAGGTAAAATTATTTCTCCGGATTCTAGTTAAAACAGTAAAATAACAGGATCGAATACCTTCAAAATGCAGTATATCTCATGCTGTCAACTATATTAGTTTGTCCAGAATTCAGAAAATTCTCCAGAGAAATAGTACTAAGTTTTTGAAAAATTAAAAAAATTAAAAAAAATTGATAAAATTATTTCTCCGGATTCTGGTTAAAACAGTAAAATAACAGGATGAAATACCTTCAAAATGCGGTATATCTCATCCTGTCAACCACATAAGTTTGTTCAGAATTCGAAAAATCCTCCAGAGAAATAGTACTAAGTTTATGAAATATTAAAAAAATTAAAAAAAATAGGTAAAATTATTTGTCCGGATTCTGGTTAAAACAGTAAAATAACAGGATGGAATACCTTCAAAATTCGGTATATCTCATCCTGTTAACTACATTAGTTTGTCCAGAATTCGGAAAATCCTCCAGAGAAATAGTACTAAGTTTTTGAAAAATTATAAAAATAGGTAACATGATTTCTCCGGATTCTGGTTAAAACAGTAAAATAACAGGGTGAAATGCCTTCAAAATGCGGTATATCATCCTGTCAACTACATGAGTTTGTCCAGAATTCGGAAAATCCTCCAGAGAAATAGTACTAAGTTTATGAAATATTAAAAAAATTTAAAAAAAATAGGTAAAATTATTTCTCCGGATTCTGGTTAAAACAGTAAAATAACAGGATGGAATACCTTCAAAATGCGGTATGTCTCATCCTGTCAACTACATTAGTTTGTGCAGAATTCGGAAAATCCTCCAGAGAAATAGTACTAAGTTTATGAAAAATTAAAAAAATTAAAAAAAAATAGTTAAAATTATTTCTCCGGATTCTGGTTAAATTAGTAAAATAACAGGATGGAGTATCTTCAAAATGCGGTATATCTCATCCTGTCAACTACATTAGTTTGTCCAGAATTCGGAAAATCCTCCAGAGAAATAGTACTAAGTTTATGAAATATTAAAAAAATTAGGTAAAATTATTTCTCCGGATTCTGGTTAAAACAGTAAAATAACAGGATGTGTCGCCGCCACTGTTGTATCCACTAAAATCTCCTATTTTTCCTCAAACTGTATAAATTTTATACTCACTAATTTGATTGCATTTACTTACTCTTGTTATGGATTACATCTATATTAGTGCATATAATATATACATATGTATATGTGTATTATACATTTAAACACATATAATTTATTGCTGAATAGCAGTACATGAAAATATGTAAAATGCTTGTAAGATATAACAAAAATAATAATTGCTAAAAACGGTAATCTGATTTAAACCGATCACGCGATCATACAAAATTTTTTAAAGCTAACTAACTGACTCAAAAATAAAAAACCAATAAGTTTGGGGAAAATAAATTGATGTTTGCTATTAAAAGTTTGTGTTTTTAATTTAAATCGGGATTCAAATTCACAGGTTCATTTTGAACGTGACAAAATCTTTAAAAAATTTTATAAAAAAAAAATATAAAAAATAAAATACGCGTACGCAATGCAAGAAAATAATTGCAAAAAATGCTCTTCGGCGGATACCGAAAGGATGGTACAGTGCGACACGTGCGATAATTGGTTCCACTTCGAGTGCGTAGGCGTTAATAGCAACGTAGCTGACATCAGTTGGAATTGTGACTCTTGTGGTCACCAACAATTAGTAGCAATTAAAACTACGCGAGTACAGGAGCAGCACGGTAACCAAACAACACCACCCTCGGGCAATCTTGCACCAGACCAACAGCGTGAGAACATCAACTGCATTACTACGTTGACAGAACAGGAGCCAACTCCAGCAACATCTGTAAACACTAGCAGATATCCTACATTTAACGTAAGTACTGTCCACCAGGTCTCAAGAACGACTTGGTCTAATTCCCATTTACAAGCTCATTCTTCGTCTTTCGTGATGCCACATAATGCTGCACCTAATAATGCCACACAAATACAAACGAATGACAGATTGTCAAAACAACGTGATTTGCAACTCCGAATGTTAGAAGAAGAGAAAGAAATACAAAAACAGTATTTAGAGAAGAAATATAAAATTTTGTCAGAAGCCGTAGGTGGCACTAATTGCAACGACAGCCTTTCATTTAATACTATGCCAAATCAGCCAACAACATTACAACTAGCAGCAAGACAAGTAATTCCAAAAGATCTTCCACCATTTGACGGCAATCCTGAGGACTGGCCTCTATTTCTAAGTAGTTTCAGAAATAGTACTGAAATCGCTGGTTATTCAGATGCGGAAAATCTTATGCGTTTGCAGTCTTGTCTGCGCGGGAAGGCCAGAGATTTAGTAAAAAGCAAGTTGCTGCTACCTTCAATGGTGAGTGAAATTCTACAAACACTTGAAATGTGCTACGGCAGGCCAGAGTATATTATTGAAAGCTCAATCGAAAAGGCGCGTAAGTTTCCGCCACCAAAAGAAAAATTAGAGAACCTTATAGAATACGCCATCATGATAAGAAATCTCTGCTCCACAATGGAGGCTTGTTCAATGGGGCAGCACTTAAATAATCCAATGTTAGTCGAAGAGTTGGTGGAGAAGTTGCCAAATAACCAAAAATTAAACTGGGCAATGCACCCAAAGGACAACAAAATTCCCATCATCAAAGATTTTAGCAACTGGATTTACGGTATTGCCATCGCGGCCAGTCAAGTGGTATCACCTTCTACTAGTAAACGTAATGCATCAATTCACACACATACAAAAGAAACTAATGATACAAAAATTAGAGTGGCTAATATGTACAATGTGCGTTTTCTGTAATAGTGATACTCATAAAATTCAAAATTGTGAAAATTTTAAAGCCGCACCTTTAGATCAAAAGTGGTCCATAGTGAACGAGAAAAAACTTTGCCGTACATGTTTAAATGGACACCGTCGAAAATGTTTTGTCAGTAAAATCTGTGGCACAAATAATTGCACAGCTAAGCACCACCCATTGATGCATAAATACGCAGCCGATAATCGAAATATCGAACGGCGTGCCAGTAATGTTGCAACCAAGCCTCAAAATACAGTCAACGCCCACGAAGGTATACAAGATGATATAAAGCCACTTTTCAGGTTCGTACCTGTATGTTTACACTCTAAATCAAAAGTATTAGAGACGTTCGCGTTTTTGGACGAAGGCTCTTCGGTGACATTGATGGAACAAGATCTGTTTGAAAGCCTCAATTTGGAAGGTAAAAAGGAACCATTAACGCTAAGGTGGACGTGCGAAACAACACGTGATGAAGAAGAATCTGTTAAATTTTCTGTTATGATATCAGATATTGAAAACAAAAGCGAATTTTTACTCAAAGATGTCCACACAGTCAAACATTTGGGCTTGCCAGTGCAATCGTTAAATGCTGATAAATTAATAAACAGAAATCCATTTTTGAGGGGCATTCCAATAAAATCGTATCGCAACGCAAGACCAAAAATTTTAATCGGCGTAAATAACTGGAAGTTAGCAGTTCCACTGAAAATTCGAGAAGGAAACTGGAATCAGCCAATAGCCTCAAAAACTCGCTTGGGATGGACGTTGCAAGGCTCATCATCTCAAAGTGCGACGATGGCATTCTCAAACGTACATACATGTGATTGTGAAAAACAGTATCAGGAACTACACGAACAAATAAAAAACTATTTGTCAATCGAAGTATCACCAGAAAAGAAATTGTTATCAGCTGATGATATGAGAGTTTTAAATATGCTAGAAGGTACGTGTCAAAAGAAACAAGGTCAGTATGAAATCGGTTTATTGTGGAAGAGCGAAAACTCCCAGTTACCTGACAGCTACAACGCCGCGTTACACAGGCTGCAGTGC
Source organism: Panzeria rudis (assembly GCA_956483635.1). NCBI lineage: Eukaryota > Metazoa > Arthropoda > Insecta > Diptera > Tachinidae > Panzeria > Panzeria rudis. The sequence continues at coordinate 42,347,892 of OY101451.1, read as the reverse complement.
TTAAAAAAGAAATTCACGAGAGACAAAAATCTTGAGACAACGATGCAGAACGAGATCAATAAGCTGGTCGCTAAAGGCTACGCAAAAAGGTTATCCAGTGAAGAAATTAAATTGTGTCCCAATCGCGTTTGGTATTTGCCCATTTTTATAGCTCGGAATCCGAATAAACCTGAAAAGGTGCGTTTAGTTTGGGACGCAGCATCCAAAGCTAATGGCGTGTCGCTGAACGATTTTCTTATGAGTGGACCGGATATGCTACGACCACTTTTCGACATACTGATTGAGTTTCGCGTTGGAGCAATAGCTGTATGCGGAGATAAATCCGAAATGTTCCACCGTATCAACGTGCGCGAGGAAGATATGCATGTACAACGATTCCTATGGTTCAACAACGATGACACACAAAATCAGCCGAGTGTATACGTTATGCGTGCTTTAACATTTGGTATATCCTGCGCCCTATGCATAGCTCATTTCATCCGTAATAAAAACGCAGACGGGTTCGCTGCCAGATATCCTCGTGCAGTAAAGTCCATTCAATTCTACCACTACATGGACGACTTTATTGATAGTGTAGACACAGAAGAAGCAGCGGCGCTTGTCGCCAACGTAAAAACTATACACGCAGCAGCCGGCTTTACAATGCATAATTGGTCAACCAATTGTATACCACTACAAAAGAATATATGCGGCGATAGTACGAAAAAACGAGCAGCGCATAATCTGTGTTCAGTGGAGAAAATATTGGGTATGTATTGGGACCCTACTCATGATGTTTTTAAGTATATCTTCAGGTTTGCGAGACTACATAGGGACGTATGCGATGGTAAACTTAACCCAACTAAGAGGGAGGTATTACAAGTTTTGATGAGCATATTTGATCCACTGGGTTTTGTTTAAATTTTTACAATTAGCTTAAAAATACTTTTACAAGAAATTTGGCGTTCCCAAATCAAATGGGATGACGAGCTGCCCGAAGATTTGTGTAACAAATGGCGCCAGTGGACACTTACACTGCCAGAAATATCTGAAGTAACCATTCCGCGCTGCTATTCACCACTTCTGAAAACTTCCACCAATATCGAACTGCATACATTTGTCGATGCCGGTGAATATGCATACGCAGCTGTATGTTATCTACGGGTCCAATACAAATCTGAGGTAAACGTATCAATAATAGCAGCAAAATGTAAAGTCGCACCGCTAAAGCCTGTGTCCATACCAAGGATGGAACTCCAGGCGGCTGTGGCGGGCGTAAGATTAGCAACAAAAATATTTAATGGTAGTCGACTAAAATTCTCCCAATGCTACTGGTAGACGGATTCGAAAACTGTGTTAAGCTGGCAAGCTATGGATCCCCGAAAATTCAAGCCGTTCGTGATGCATCGCGTAGGCGAAATTCTTGAAACCACTGATCTACCTCAGTGGAAGTGGGTACCAACAAAATATAACCCGGCAGACGCAGCCACTAAAGTGTCAAAAGCCAATTCGACCTAATGGTTCAACGGTCCAGAATTTTTAAAATACGAAAAAGACGAATGGCCTACATGTTCCAGTATTATAGAGCTAAACGAAGAGTGTGAACTTCGTCATACAGTTTCACATCCGCCAAGCAGAGCAAGTAAATTTTGACTATTTTTCAAACTGGAGGCGTCTCTACAGGGCACTCGCCACGTTCATGCTTTATATCGAACGACTCAGATCCAAAGCAAGCAGAAAAGCACCCCCAGATGAAGTCACCTTCGAGATGCTGCAAAGGTCAAGAAATATTTTATACAAATACGCCCAACTCAGCGAGTTCCAGGAAGAAATCTCAGACATAAGGCGTAATAAAAACGTAAGTAAACATAGTAAAATAAAACAACTTAATCCTTACATTGACGATGACTCGTTACTCCGGGCCGAGGGTAGAGCGGAATCACTCAACTACAATCGCCCGATTATTTTGCCAAATAAGCACCATATTACATTCCTTATTGTACGTTACTACCATGAAGAATATCATCACTGCTTCCATGAAACGATTATAAGCTACATTCGGTCAAAATTTTACATCTCACGTCTACGTGTGCTCTACAAAGCAGTACGCAAAGAATGTCAACATTGCCGAAATAATTCAAGCTCACCCCAGATTCCGCAAATGGCCTCACTGCCAAAAGCTAGACTGGCCTGTTTCGAGCGCCCCTTCACGTTTGTGGGCATCGATTTTTTCGGCCCGTACCTAGTAGTCGTCGGCAGACATAAAGAAAAGAGATGGGGCGTAGTCTTCACGTGCCTGACACTTCGAGCGGTGCACATTGAAATTGCATACAGCCTGGATACAAGCTCCTGCATAATGTGCATCGCGAACTTTATACATCGTAGAGGTATGCCAAGAGAAATATTTACAGACAACGGCACAAATTTTAAGGCCACATCCCATGTGTTTAAAGAAGAACAACAACGTCTAAATCTAACTCAACTAGTCAACAAATTTGATGAGATCAAGTGGACATTTAACCCACCTGCCGCGCCACATATGGGCGGTGCCTGGGAACGGATGGTGAAATCTGTGAAAACTGTTCTGAAAACAACGTTCTCAACCTTCAAATTTAACGACAAAAGAAGCGCGCTGTCGGAAGCTGAATTTATAATTAATTCACGACCGCTAACGTTTGTTTCACTAGATACGCACGACGATGAACCTTTGACGCCAAATCATCTCCTTCTGGGATCTTCATCCGGATATAAACCCATCTGTTCCGATAGTGATCTGCGCGATCGCTGGCGACAAACACAGAAATTCGCTGATTACTTTTGGAAGAGATGGATCAGAGAATACTCACCTAATTTATTAAGACGTGGTAAATGGTACATCAAACAAAAACCAGCTTCGGTAGGAGACATTGTAATACTAGTAGACGAAAATCTTCCCAGAAACACCTGGCCAAAAGGTGTCATCATCGAAACCACAACTGCTAAAGACGGTCAAGTTCGGAGAGTCAGAGTGAAAACTGCAAACAGCACTTACGACCGGCCCGTATCTAAGGTAGCAATTCTAGATGTCGGCATTAAATCTGAGGGTAAAGTCGCCAGTACCTGATCTCTTTACGAGGGAGGGAATGTCGCCGCCACTGTTGTATAAACTAAAATCTCTTATTTTTCCTCAAACTGTATAAATTTTATACTCACTAATTTGATTGCATTTACTTACTCTTGTTATGAATTACATCTATATTAGTGCATATAATATATACATATGTATATGTGTATTATACATTTAAACACATATAATTTATTGCTGAATAGCAGTACATGAAAATATGTAAAATGCTTGTAAGATATAACAAAAATAATAATTGCTAAAAACGGTAATCTGATTTAAACCGATCACGCGATCATACAAAATTTTTTAAAGCTAACTAACTGACTCAAAAAATAAAAAACCAATAAGTTTGGGGAAAATAAATTGATGTTTGCTATTAAAAGTTTGTGTTTTTAATTTAAATCGGGATCCAAATTCACAGGTTCATTTTGAACGTGACAGGATGGGATATCTTCAATATGGGGTACATCTCATCCTGTCAACTACATTAGTTTGTCCAGAATTCGGAAAATCCTCCAGAGAAATAGTACTAAGTTTATGAAATATTAAAATATTAAAAAAAATAGGTAAAATTATTTCTCCGGATTCTGATTACAACAGTAAAACAACAGGATGGAGTACCTTCAAAATGCGGTACATCTCATCCTGTCAACTACATTAGTATGTCCAGAATTCGGAAAATCCAGCGAAAACATATTTGAAAAGCGAAAACATATTTCGAAAGCGAAAACATATTTGGTAAATATGTCCAAATATGCAATGACATAAGGGTTTACATCAAAACATATTTAACTCGGCATACTTATCTTCACTCACTTAATGTTTCGGCGTATATCCGCTGGTATGAGGTTTTTGTAAATAAAACACAATTATATTTTTGGTTTTAATATTATTGCACCGGAGAACGAATTCTCTGTTAATTTATTCAAACACTTTGAATTATTTTATAATTTGACAATTTCGCACGTAGTGCACTTGAATCCTTCTTAAGATGCAGTAAATTATTATACAGAAAATAAATGTAATTAGGTGGTCAACAATATCCAAATACCGCTACCGGTTTAGAAGATAGACAAATATATCTATCTATATATTAACAATTAAAATTATAGCAACATACTAAAAAGGAGAATTTAGTATACGCACAAATCAATCAATAAACCAGCAAACAAATTTAATTGGTATTTAAACAACTACTGATTTCGACAAGTCGCTACAGCGTCTCATCAGCGTTCTTATTCATTTTTACCACTTATGACGGTGGATGCTTTTTACAAGGAAACATCAGCTATTTACCTAATTTTTATCCCAAAATAGAATACAAGACCTTTTTCATGTAAATTCTTGCATTAGTTTTTATTGCGACTCAACTTAGTTTGCTGAAATTTCCTTATCTGATTAATAATCCAACACACACAAGCTTTTCGCTTTTGATGGGCATTTTATCTATAAATTAAACTAGTATACTATAATAATTTCCGCATTTTCTTATGATTGGCATATTGCTGATAAAATACAGGGGCTTTAAATAATAATATAAAGTTTTTTGTCTCTACATATCGATGGCTTGACTTATTTAAAAGTTACCTTTATTTTTCAGCAAAGGAGGATTGTCATTGTGTCTTAATAGCCATAATATCTCATCTCTAGCCAAACAAAGTCCAATAAATATAAAAATAGCTTTAGGACCCAATAAACCAGGTTGATCGGTCATTATCAATGCTAATTCTTTCAAAGCAGTACGCAAAAATTTTCTACGTTCCCGATGCATTAGAGATGCTTTTTGTACAGCACTTGAATATGCTTCCTTAACTTCATTTATACGTTTGTTATATCCCTTAATACCGTCAAAAAATGTTTGTATATACTGATGTATTTGTAAAACCTCATCACGGAATAAGGCAATGACCCAACAAGATTCTAGAGCAGAAATCCAAATTTTATTAACGTCTGGATACTGGGCCAACACCGGATGATTCAATAGAAGGCCAAAAATAATCCAACGATCCATAGCTTCCAAAGACAAATATTCACAAGACATTGTATCAGTACGTACAGCTTTAAGAAGTATAGCAGGATTACCTACTAAGCTAAGTTTTTGCATTTCACGCCATTTGTCGGCTGGAAGATTACGTAGGGGATAAATGATTGTTAAAGAACGCAAGGCATTTGTAAGTAGACGTTGATGGGGTATAAATTCCTCTGACAATTTTTTCAAAGGGACTTCATAATCTAAAATCATTTGGCCAAGACGAGGAAATCCAGGGTCCGATTGACTGTTTTGCAGTTCGTAAGCGGCATTATAGAGACCCAACACTGCTTTACGATCTTCAACTCTTGACAACAGTATCATCAAAGAGACGTATGTTACTACCAAATCAAGATAATTTTTTGTTAGTTCAAAATTTAGCGTTATATCTAAATGTATTTGGCAAGCATCCATGGTAGTAAGTAATTCGCAGACATTATCCTTAAAATCCAACAAGTCCACAAAAGTATTATAATATAAAGATAATGATTTTGTTATTTCTGCTTTAATATTCACAATAGCATTTAGGCCTTTAACATCAACATTGGGAAATCGTTTCACAATAAATTTAATCGAAGACTCTAAAGATTTTTCTGACAAAAAACCCGGTTTTGATTTTGTGTCGCCGCAGGCTTTTTTTATGTTATATACTCTGGTCAAAATGCCTAAGCCACGGTCATTGAGAATTATCATTTTTTCGGCAATCTTTTGCTGATTTGGATAAATAGGTCGAGCCATAATAATGAAAAATGTTTATTATTATTTCAGAAAAAGTAATAATGCAAGGCACAGGAGTGTATTTAAATTATTGTGGCTGAAAACTTGACCCCACCTAGAATATAATGATTGCACTTTTTCTTTCAAGTCTGTGGTATCTATTTGAATTTTTTAGTTTGCGAAATCACATTACTATTGAAAGCTTCACATTAAATTATTGTATTCATTTTATGAAAATTGAGATTTTTCGCACAAAAGCTGCTTTTATTTTTTAGATTAAAATTGATGACACATTTTTAACATTTCAATAATAATAGAAAACAGTGAACCAGGCCGATTATTTGTAATTAACAGCGACGGCGCGACCAAAATTGATCGGCGGCGGTGGTGCGGGAAAATAAGTATCGGCGGCGGCTGAAACTCGGCTTAAATCATAAAGCTGAAAGCAGTGATGCCATTAGGATACGAAAGATAAACTTTTCGTATCTTTTGATGTCATCACCCTACGTCTCCACGAGCAATCGACTTGAACAAAACATGAACAAGACGCCGGCAGAGCAACTGCAAAAAATTCATCAATTTCTTTGTAGTGGTGAATACGTGCGATGTCCATGTTCTGCCTTATCAATGTATTTGGTGGTAGTGCAATAGAAATGGAATATTTAACAATTTCTTTCTGTCTCCTTTCTTTCTATTAAAAATGGTTGTTGACAGCGAATCTCATGGCGAACATTGATGCTCAGCCATATGTTCGGGCATCGATTGCAGAGCATGGACGAAACATGGACATGAGCTGTCTACATTAGCCATATGCGATGTCCGACATGATGTTCATACCAACTTCATAGCTAATGTAGACCCCCAGTCAGGTACTATATATAATCCTGACACTTTTCGTATCTTTTGAATATGTACGCAAAATGTACAGAAATGAAATATTAAACTTTCCGTCTGTGACAAAGTTTTTTTAAAGTTATCATTTCGCTATGAATACTAAAAAAACACTGACAACTAAATACAAAAATAACAATCGGCGTGAACAAATAAACTCACCACAACAAACCGTAACAGCTGTTCGCTGTTCTTTCTGTTGTTGTTATTGTATTATTTGAAAAGTGGTGAATTATTTTAACTGAGAAAAGATACAGTAAGCAATGAATATAATAAAATAAATAATTTAAAAGGCTCTTACATATATTAAAACATTTCTTTATTTCGTACCCAAGAATTAGTTTAGATTTAACAACAAAAATACTTTTTAGACCAATAGAAAACAAACTGCGTACAGTTTTTTGGGTAAAAAATAAAACTATGGGGTGATAATCACCAACAAACTTTGAGCATTTTTTCCGGAATGTAAAAGTTTGTTGGTGATTACTACCCTATAGTTTTATTTTTTACCCAAAAAGTTGTACGCAGTTTGTTTTCTATTAGTCTAAGTTTGATTTTGGCTTTTGTTTTATTCTTGCACAAGAATTATTTTAGATTTTACAGCAAAAATACTTTTTGGGTGTTTTTGAGCATTTTTTGCAGAATGTAAAAGTTTGTTGGTGATTATCACCCCATAGTTTTATTTTTTACCAAAAAAACTGTACGCAGTTTGTTTTCTATTGCCCTAAGCTTGATTTTGGCTTTTGTTTTAATCTTGCACAAGAATTATTTTAGACTTAACAGCAAAAATACTTTTTGGGTGTTTTTGAGAATTTTTTGCGGAATGTAAAAGTTTGTTGGTGATTATCACCCCATAGTTTTATTTTTTACCCAAAAAACTGTACGCAGTTTGTTTTCTATTGCCCCAAGCTTGATTTTGGCTTTTGATTTAATCTTGCACAAGAATTATTTTAGATTTTACAGCAAAAATACTTTTTGGGTGTTTTTGAGCATTTTTTGCGGAATGGAAAAGTTTGTTGGTGATTATCACCCCATAGTTTTATTTTTTACCCAAAAAACTGTACGCAGTTTGTTTTCTATTGGTTTAAGCTTGATTTTGGCTTTTGATTTAATCTTGCACAAGAATTATTTTAGATTTTACAGCAAAAATACTTTTTGGGTGTTTTTGAGCATTTTTTGCGGAATGGAAAAGTTTGTTGGTGATTATCGCCCCATAGTTTTATTTTTTACCCAAAAAACTGTACGTAGTTTGTTTTCTATTGGTCTAAGCTTGATTTTGGCTTTTGATTTAATCTTGCACAAGAATTATTTTAGATTTTACAGCAAAAATACTTTTTGGGTGTGTTTGAGCATTTTTTGGGGAATGGAAAAGTTTGTTGGTGATTATCACCCCATAGTTTTATTTTTTACCCAAAAAACTGTACGCAGTTTCTTTTCTATTGGTCTGAGCTTGATTTTGGCTTTTGACTTAATCTTGCACAAGAATTATTTTAGATTTTACAGCAAAAATACTTTTTGGGTGTTTTTGAGCATTTTTTGCGGAATGGAAAAGTTTGTTGGTGATTATCACCCCATAGTTTTATTTTTTACCCAAAAACCTGTACGCAGTTTGTTTTCTATTGGTCTAAGTTTAATTTGGCTTTTGTTTCAATCTTGCACAAGAATTATTTTAGATTTTACAGCAAAAATACTTTTTGGGTGTTTTTGAGCATTTTTTGCGAAATGGAAAAGTTTGTTGGTGATTATCACCCCATAGTTTTATTTTTTACCCAAAAAACTGTACGCAGTTTGTTTTCTATTAGTCTAAGCTTGATTTTGGCTTTTGACTTAATCTTGCACAAGAATTATTTTAGATTTTACAGCAAAAATACTTTTTGGGTGTTTTTGAGCATTTTTTGCGGAATGGAAAAGTTTGTTGGTGATTATCACCCCATAGTTTTATTTTTTACCCAAAAAACTGTACGCAGTTTGTTTTCTATTGGCTTAAGCTTGGTTTTGGCTTTTGAGTTAATCTTGCACAAGAATTATTTTAGATTTTACAGCAAAAATACTTTTTGGGTGTGTTTGAGCATTTTTTGGGGAATGGAAAAGTTTGTTGGTGATTATCACCCCATAGTTTTATTTTTTACCCAAAAAACTGTACGCAGTTTGTTTTCTATTGGTCTAAGCTTGATTTTGGCTTTTGACTTAATCTTGCACAATAATTATTTTAGATTTTACAGCAAAAATACTTTTTGGGTGTTTTTGAGCATTTTTTGCGGAATGGAAAAGTTTGTTGGTGATTATCACCCCATAGTTTTATTTTTTACCCAAAAAACTGTACGCAGTTTGTTTTCTATTGGTCTAAGCTTGATTTTGGCTTTTGACTTAATCTTGCACAAGAATTATTTTAGATTTTACAGCAAAAATACTTTTTGGGTGTTTTTGAGCATTTTTTGCGGAATGGAAAAGTTTGTTGGTGATTATCACCCCATAGTTTTATTTTTTACCCAAAAAACTGTACGCAGTTTGTTTTCTATTGGTTTAAGCTTGATTTTGGCTTTTGATTTAATCTTGCACAAGAATTATTTTAGATTTTACAGCAAAAATACTTTTTGGGTGTTTTTGAGCATTTTTTGCGGAATGGAAAAGTTTGTTGGTGATTATCGCCCCATAGTTTTATTTTTTTACCCAAAAAACTGTACGTAGTTTGTTTTCTATTGGTCTAAGCTTGATTTTGGCTTTTGATTTAATCTTGCACAAGAATTATTTTAGATTTTACAGCAAAAATACTTTTTGGGTGTTTTTGAGCATTTTTTGCGGAATGGAAAAGTTTGTTGGTGATTATCACCCCATAGTTTTATTTTTTACCCAAAAAACTGTACGCAGTTTGTTTTCTATTGGTTTAAGCTTGATTTTGGCTTTTGATTTAATCTTGCACAAGAATTATTTTAGATTTTACAGCAAAAATACTTTTTGGGTGTTTTTGAGCATTTTTTGCGGAATGGAAAAGTTTGTTGGTGATTATCGCCCCATAGTTTTATTTTTTACCCAAAAAACTGTACGTAGTTTGTTTTCTATTGGTCTAAGCTTGATTTTGGCTTTTGATTTAATCTTGCACAAGAATTATTTTAGATTTTACAGCAAAAATACTTTTTGGGTGTAACGCAGTTCGTTTTGTAAGGAGTTTAACTGTATACTGGTATTTCTTTGTTTTGTGCACAGTCATTATTTTATATACTTTGATTGTAACGAAATTAATCAATAACAAGTAAGTATTAAAATATCGGCGTGTTTATTATAGCCGAGCTTTACTGTACAATTGTACTGTACGTTTCTTAAGTCTTTGCATGATTTTGTTTTGTTTTTAAAACTCACCACAGCAAATAAAAGAAAACAATGAAAAATGTAAACTCAAACAGCTGTTACGGTTTGTTGGAGTTTGATTTGTTCACATACGTAAAATAACATGTATTTTGAGTATGGAACAATTCACACTCCAAAAATCCTTAACAGCTGTTTGTGTTTACATTTTTCCATTATTTTCTTTTATTTGCTGTGGTGAGTTTTAAAAACAAAACAAAATCATGCAAAGACTTAAGAAACGTACAGTACATTTGTACAGTAAAGCTCGGCTATAACAAACACGCCGATATATTAATATTTACTTGTTATTGATTGATTTCGTTATAATCAAAGTAAATAAAATAATGACTGTGCACAAAACAAAGAAATACCACTATACAGCTAAACTCCTTACAAAACGAACTGCGTTACACCCAAAAAGTATTTTTGCTGTAAAATCTAAAATAATTCTTGTGCAAGATTAAATCAAAAGCCAAAATCAAGCTTAGACCAATAGAAAACAAATTGCGTACAGTTTTTTGGGTAAAAAATAAAACTATGGAGTGATCATTGTTTAAGTTCAATTTCAAATAATATAATTTTCGCTCTTACTGGTTGGTAATTCGTTGGGATTTATTACTCCTCTTTTTTTCATCTTTGTGTTGGAGGTTTTACATAGATTCCAACGAATAAACCGCTAACGGTCTTATATTAAACATTGCACTCGCTACAGTATTTAGATATATTTTTTGTTCATTATTATTGGAAAGTTCGTTCGTTGCTACGCATACAAATCTTCTGTAAACCCAAATCAAAAAAGGTAATATAAATAAATTGAGAATACTTCTTATTTTTGAACCTAATACCAATTGTTTTATTTTATTCATTTCCACGCAAACATTTTGGTCCCACGAGCCGGATAATTGGGAAAAAAAAAGATTCAACAAAGCATTAATAAGTATTTTAAATTTTATTCAAAGGGCCGCCATCTTTGCAAAATTCAAAGTAAATTGGAATACCCGTACACTACTTATAACTACACTAAGTACATTTAAAAATAAAAACTTATTTGAAAAAAGGTGCGTATGTATTGAATTTTAAAAAATAAAGTGGATTTTTAAAAGTGAATAATTCAAACAATTGTGTTAAAACATATTGCCAATTGATTTGTGTAAAAAGTAAAAGAGCACACACATATACATATATATAAGTATATATTTATACATACATATATATACATATGTACATAGTTGTGCATTTTAAATTGTCTTGCAATTCCATTTTTCTTACGTTTGTTTTATCTTATCTTCTTTCACTACGTGAAAAACCTACGGTGCGTTTGTTTATGTGAAAAATTAAAATTATATCAAAAGTCATTAAAAGTATAACCTGAATTAAATTAATTTGTTTTCGGATAAATTAAATACAATAAAAAACAATTATCAAGTGCAAGAAATTAGTGCGGTGTTATTGTGTTGTGAATATTATTAATTACTATCTACATAGTTATTAATATATGTATATACATAAGTATATAGTACATACATTCACACACAAAGCAAATTCTTCTTCTTGAACTTATAAAGTACACCCTACGGTCGGTCAGTTTGACTATTAATACGTTTGAAATAAATATAAATTCTTATTTTCATTAAGATTTATTTAATTTAATACGTATATTGAATTAAATACAGATTTGTTGAAATTTAATAGAAATTTTATTTATTTTCATTGAAATTAAGGTGCAAGCGTTTTTTTAAGTGTACATAAACATATAAACATTTTGCATTTCTTGTAAGTTTCTAAAGAAGAACATAATGTCGATTACTGCACTTACTAAATTTACTAGATCTTCGGACGCTCTTATCGGATTCGAGGCTTGTTTTAATGACATTGATAATGAAGTTCATACAGTTGATACTCTAGAGCTTCACGCTGAAGAATTGAGACTTTTATGGGAGAAAGTTAAGCTCATTTACGATGACTGTTTAGATTCCGTGAAACCCTCTAAAAGTACGGATAATGATGCTGAAGTAATTATTGCTAAATATAGAGCCACTTACACATCATACATCACATGTTTAGGAAAAATAAATGGTAAGAAACGGGCGTTGGAACAGGAACAAAAAGTTAATGTGGCAGCTTCGGCCATTTCAACAAATTCTGAAAGCCATGCTTTAACCTTACCTCCCTGCGACGTTAACATGTTTGATGGTGATTATCTTTCATGGCCTACTTTTAGGGATTTATTTACCGCGCTTTACATAAATAGTTCACGACTTAGTAACATTGAGCGTTTATGTCATTTGTTGCGAAAAACTAGCGGTGAAGCAAAAGAAATCGTTTCGAAATGTCCTCTTACAAATCAAGGTTTTGACTTAGCGTGGAAAAACCTCAAGGATGCTTATGAGAATCCTCGTATGCTGGTTAACAATCAGCTCAAAGTACTTTTTGGTCTCCCTACAGTGGAAAAAGAAACTTATACGGGTCTCAAGAATTTACAAAGAGGTATAAATAGTTGTCTTTCTGCTATGTCTATTTATGAAGTTTCAACTGAAAATTGGGATCCTATTATAGTTTTTCTTTGTATTCAGCGATTACCTGATTGCACTGTCACCTTATGGGAACAAAGTATAAGAGATAAATTTGTTTTATCTTCTTGGAAAGATTTGGATGCCTTTCTTACGGAAAGGATTCAAACTTTAGAATGTCTACGTGATATAAGAGAAACGCCACAGGATAAAAAGAAATCAAGTCAAAAGGTGAAAACTCACTATACTAACACATCGTCCTCGAATTCTTGTGTACTTTGCAAGAATACTAATCATTATTTGCGAGATTGCAAGCGATTTAAAAATCTTTCAATTTCGGAAAGATATTCGACAGTCAAAAAATTTCATTGCTGTGTTAATTGCTTATCGCGCACACATGAAGTTAAAGATTGTAATAGCGTTCATAGTTGTTCGAATTGTAATAGAAGACATCATACTTTATTACATAAAAATATAATTTCTACAGAAGTTCATAATAGAAATTCAAATACCGTTTCCAACGCGGGTGTTGTTTCACAACAAGCTAATTCCACACTTAGACAGGATGAAGTACCTTCTACCTCTCGCGGAATTAGTTCGTCAGCCCCCTTCAATCGGCAAGTATTTCATTCTGCACAGAATCGAACTGTATTATTAGGGACTGCAATGGTGAATATACGTCACCAGGGTACTACGTATCCAGCTCGAGCCCTTATTGATCCTGCTTCAGAAACTTCATTTATTTCTGAACGTTTACAGAATCGTTTAAAAATTTCTGCGCATTCTACGAATGCCAAAATTTCAGGTGTAAACCAAACGGTCTCTGCCACTTCTAGGAAAATTTGTTCGATTGACATAGGCTCTCCTTTGGATTCTTCTATTCAGTTGACAACTACTGCACTTGTTTTACCAAGTATTTCGGGCAATTTACCATCATTTATTCTAAATGATGAACATAGAAAAACTCTGCCAAATTTACGTTTAGCAGATCCTCAATTTTTCGATTGTAGGCCGGTTGATCTATTATTAGGTGCTGATTTATATCCACTTATAATTATGGGCGAGATTCGGAAAAATGTGCTAGGGTCATTATTAGCTCAAAAGACCATATTCGGCTGGCTTATTACGGGCCCTATACAGCAATCTTCATTGCAAGTTTATTCCACTAGGGTTGAATTTTCTGAAGAAGACAATTTGAATCAGAATTTGACTAGATTTTGGGAACTAGAGGAAACGCCGAAGCGGAAGATAATGTCTCAATACGATTTATTTTGTGAAAATAATTATAAAAATACCACTCGTCGCGACATCGATGGACGTTATATAGTGACTTTACCATTTAAGTCAGAATTTCCTGAAAGAATTTCTTTAGGCTCGTCTAAAGCCAATGTTATGGCGCAATTCATACGGAATGAGACATCTTTATTAAGAAAGCCTTCAGTTAAGGAAATGTATGATGACGTGGTTAGGGAATATTTAACTTTAGGTCACATGAAGTCTGTAACTAAGGATTCTTCACCTTTATTCTGTTATTTACCCCACCATCCAGTATTCAAATTAGAAAGCAAAACTACAAAATTAACGGTAGTTTTTAATGCTTCGAACAAGACTTCTAACGGTAATAGTCTAAATGATTGTCTGTATGTAGGACCAACTCTGCAGACTGATTTAGTACTTTTAATTCTACGTTGGAGATTTTTCAAACTCGTTTTTAATTGTGACATTACAAAAATGTATCGACAGATCAAACTAGATGAGGCACATACTCCTTTTCAACGCATCTTATTCAGAAATTCTCCTACGGAGGAAGTTAAGGAGTATGAATTACAAACGGTCACGTTCGGTGTCAATTGTGCGCCCTATCTGGCTATTCGTACTTTGCTACAGTTGGCTGACGATTGTGAAACTGAGTTTCCCCTCGCCTCAAATATTCTACGAAAAGGTATGTACGTTGACGACGTATTAACAGGGACTCATGATGTCACCACTGCGTTGATCGCTCGTGATCAACTCAGAAGAGCTTTGTCATCCGCAGGATTTGAACTTCGAAAATGGACTTCGAATAAAAAAGCAATTTTAGCGGATCTTCCCCCTGATTATTTAATCGATGCTCAATTTTTGACTTTTGTTGAGTCAAGTAGTTCCAAAACACTGGGACTTCAGTGGAACGCTCATTTAGACGTGTTCTATTTTAAGGTGGATCCAATTACGTTGCGATCTAACTATACCAAAAGGGAAGTTTTGTCCATTATCGCAAAACTATTTGATCCCGTGGGTTGGCTAGGACCGGTAATTATAGTTGCAAAAATTATTATGCAAAAAGTCTGGCAAGATAATATAAATTGGGATGATTCTATTAAACCTTCAACGAAAGCTGAATGGGAAAACTTTGTTGCCTCTTATCACGACGTAAACAATATACAAATACCTAGATGGATTCACTATGAACTTGAGTCCTCTGTTGAGCTTCATGTTTTTTCTGATGCCTCGGAAAAGGCATACGCGGGGGTGATATATATGCGCATTGAAACCCCCAATAATGAGATATTTACCCATTTATTGACGTGTAAGACTAAGGTTGCACCCATTAAAACGATTTCTATACCTCGTCTAGAACTTTGTGGTGCTGTTTTAGCATCAGAGCTTTTAAAAACTGTACTAGGTGAGATTGACGTGCCTCTTCGTCAAGTTTATTGTTGGACTGATTCTACGATCGTCCTTTCCTGGCTTAAAAAAGATGCCAGTTCTTGGACTACATTTGTTGCGAACAGAGTTTGTAAGATTCAAGAAATTGTCGGTAGTCATAATTGGCACCATGTGAAATCAGAAGATAATCCTGCTGATTTAGGAAGTCGTGACGTTGCACCATCTGTCTTAGCACATTGTGATCTTTGGTGGCAAGGGCCACATTCGCTTCGTGATAACAAATCTTCTTGGAATCTACAAAATCTTACTCTACTTGACACAGATCTTGAGGCACGTGCTGTTAAATCTCATGCCTCACTTTTTACAAATTATGAGGATATTTTAGAGAGATTTTCTTCGTTGGATCGCGCCCTTCGAGTGATAGCCTATATATTTAGATTTTTAAAAAATACACATACAGTCCACAAAGGCTGTCATTCATATACATCGCATACTTTGTCAGAAGTAGAAGTTAAAGAGGTAAAAATGCGTTTAGCAATTATCGCTCAACAAGTTCATTTTGCTGATGAGTATAAGTGTCTTGCAGCTAAGAGACCTCTTTCTTCAAAAAGTTCTCTTTTGTGCTTAAATCCATTTCTAGATAAGGAAGGAGTAATGCGACTTAATGGTAGGTTAGCTAAATCACCTTCATTAGTTTATACTGAACGGCATCCTATATTGTTGCCTTACTCTTGTCGATTCACAGTACTTTTAACTGAGTTTGTGCATAAAATTTCCATTCACGGTGGAAATCAGCTGATGCTTAGAATTTTAAGAATCGAGTATTGGATTCCTAGGCTAAAAACATTAGTTCGAATGATTATCAATAGATGCAAACGTTGTGTACTTGATAGTAAACGCTCATGTAGTCAAATCATGGGAGCTCTGCCTCCGGAAAGGACTACTTTGGATCGACCGTTTACTAACACTGGTGTGGACTTTGCCGGTCCATTTGATATGAAAAGTTCAGGAGCTAGATCAAGTCAGATTCTAAAGGCATACGTTTGTATTTTTGTGTGCTTTTCTACTAAAGCAATTCATTTAGAGGTCACGTCAGATTTGACAACGGATAGGTTTTTAGCGGCATTTAATCGATTTGTTTCGAGACGTGGTTGCCCGCATACCATATTTTCCGATAATGGTACAAATTTTGTTGGGGCTTCTAGAGAACTAGAAAGGGAATTTAAAACATTTTTGGCTGAGAGTCGAGCTAGGATGTGTTCTACGTTTGGAATTAACGGTCTTTCGTGGCGATTCATTCCTGCTGGTGCTCCCCATATGGGAGGTTTGTGGGAAGCGGGAGTTAAAAGCTTCAAACTTCACTTTCGCAAAGAGGTTCAATCAACTAAATATACTTTTGAAGAACTTTCTACCGTCCTTGCACGAATAGAGGCTTGCCTTAATTCTCGTCCGCTCTGCCCAATGAGTGATAATCCTAATGAACCTGTGGCTCTTACTCCAGGTCATTTTTTGATAGGATCTCCAATTCTAGCTCCTCCAGAGCCATCTATTTTGGAATCTCCGATTAGTATAGTGAATAGGTATCGAAAAATTAAAGCATTTGCTCAACATTTCTGTCTCAGATGGAAAGATGAGTATTTATCTAATTTACACAAGCGATATAAATGGAAATATCCTGAGCGTGATATTGTTGTAGGGGATTTAGTAGTCATTCGGAATGAGCAACTTTCTCCGACTTCTTGGAAATTAGGCAGAGTCATTCGTACTTATCCAGGAAGTGATAATCACGTACGCGTCGCGGACATACGCACAGAAAATGGAATTGTTAAGCGACCCATTACAAAACTGGTCATATTGACTTGTTAAATAAAAATAAAAAAAACTTTGTTAACCTTCATTATTTCCTAGTAACATGGAATCTCTCGCCCAAAAATTCGAAGATGCCTTATTAGAGGATTATGAGGAAGTGATGGAGGTGGAGGCTAAGGCTGCCGAAAAAGATTCTTCGCCTGAGGTCCAGGACATGGAAAAATCTCCGTCTGACCTACCGGCTCCGGATGCCCCCAACGTAAAGGATGCTACGCATTCTGACACCGCTGTCATTACCGTTGTCACGGCTCCAGTAGCCCCATCGTCATCGTCAAATCCTGACCCTGTGTCAGGTGTCAAGGCAAATTCGGGTTCGAATATTGAGCGAAAAGCAGTCGTCGTTTGTAGAATCTGCAACAAACGGCATCAACTATCGGCCTGCCGCGTTTTTCAAAATATGGCATTCGAAAAGAGATTACGCATGGTCCTGTTACACAATTACTGTTCTCGGTGCTTGTCGCATGACCATGTTTCTCGTGTGTGTAAGAGTCAAGGCCAATGTAAAAAATGTAAAGGCAAGCATCATTCTATGCTGCATTCAAACGCTCATGCCTCTTTGAAAAAGAAGCAACCACAAGATGCCAAACAGATTACATTGCCCTTAGCATCCAGTTTACCAATTCGGCACATGATTACCTTTTCGCCGACAGTTAAGGTCTATTTGAAGGTGGCTAATAAGTCAATCCCTGTGCGAGCTGTTATAGACCTCTGTTGTAGTATGAGCTATATTTGTGAAAGTCTAGTCAAGACTCTCAAACTGCCTGTGTCTTCTATGGACAAAGAGCGTATTTCGTGCGTGCAGGTCAGCTCTATATACGACTCATCACAACAGATTGGTCTAACAGTGAAGGTAAAAAATATGAAAGGAATTCATACGCCGGTACAGACCGTTTCGAATGCCATCAAAGAGCACTTCGCGGGTATGCAATTAGCAGACCCCAGCTTTAATATTTCAAGTAGAGTAGCTCTTGTTATAGGCCCAGAGGTTGCGCCACATATATTGAAACCTCGAATATATTCGAACCCGGGGTTCCCTTTGGCTCAATACACCATATTTGGTTGGGTCATTTCTGGCCAGTCTCCTTTTTAAGGAAACAAATATTTGGTTTTTAAAAACCCTACCCGCATGGGAGCAGTATGTAGTCTGCAGAAAACTACATCCCATAGACTTTGTTCTATGGGAAATTCTGCCAGTTTATCTGGTTTCACATTGTTTTATGAAAAAAGGAAAAAAAATTAAAAAAAAAAAAAACAAAAAAAAAATGAATTGTAAATAAATATAGTTTTCTTTAAGTTCAAAATTGTTGTATATATTGCTTGTTTTTAAGTTATTTTGTTTGCAACAACTTCGATGTTGCAAGGTGGCCGGCAATGTTTAAGTTCAATTTCAAATAATATAATTTTCGCTCTTACTGGTTGGTAATTCGTTGGGATTTATTACTCCTCTTTTTTTCATCTTTGTGTTGGAGGTTTTACATAGATTCCAACGAATAAACCGCTAACGGTCTTATATTAAACATTGCACTCGCTACAGTATTTAGATATATTTTTTGTTCATTATTATTGGAAAGTTCGTTCGTTGCTACGCATACAAATCTTCTGTAAACCCAAATCAAAAAAGGTAATATAAATAAATTGAGAATACTTCTTATTTTTGAACCTAATACCAATTGTTTCATTTTATTCATTTCCACGCAAACATCATCACCAACAAACTTTTCCATTCCACAAAAAATGCTCAAAAACACCCAAAAAGTATTTCTGCTGTAAAATCTAAAATAATTATTGTGCAAGATTAAATCAAAAGCCAATATCAAGCTTAGACCAATAGAAAACAAACTGCGTACAGGTTTTTGGGTAAAAAATAAAACTATGGGGTGATAATCACCAACAAACTTTTCCATTCCGCAAAAAATTCTCAAAAACACCGAAAAAGTATTTTTGCTGTAAAATCGAAAATAATTCCTGCACAAGATTAGATCGAAAGCCAAAATCAAGCTTAGACCAATAAAAAACAAACTGCGTACAGGTTTTTTGGTAAAAAATAAAACTATGGGGTGATAATCACCAACAAACTGTTCCATTCCACAAAAAATTCTCAAAAACACTAAAAAAGTATTTTTGCTGTAAAATCTAAAATAATTCTTGTGCAAGATTAAATTAACAGCCAAAATCAAGCTTAGACCAATAAAAAACAAACTGCGTACAGTTTTTTGGGTAAAAAAAATAAAACTATGGGGTGATAATCACCAACAAACTTTTCCATTCCGCAAAAAATGCTCAAAAACACCCAAAAAGTATTTTTGCTGTAAAATCTAAAATAATTCTTGTGCAAGATTAAATCAAAAGCTAAAATCAAGCTTAGGGCTATAGAAAATAAACTGCGTACAGTTTTTTGGGTAAAAAATAAAACTATGGGGTGATAATCACCAACAAACTTTTACATTCCGCAAAAAATGCTCAAAAACACCCAAAAAGTATTTTTGCTGTAAAATCTAAAATAATTCTTGTGCACGATTTAAAAAAAAATCAAACTTAGACTAATAGAAAACAAACTGCGTACAGCTTTTGGGTAAAAAATAAAACTATAGGGTAATAATCACCAACAAACTTTTACATTCCGGAAAAAATGCTCAAAGTTTGTTGGTGATTATCACCCCATAGTTTTATTTTTTACCCAAAAAACTGTACGCAGTTTGTTTTCTATTGGTCTAAAAAGTAGTTTTGTTGTTAAATCTAAACTAATTCTTGGGTACGAAATAAAGAAATGTTTTAATATATCTAAGAGCCTTTTAAATTATTTATTTTATTATATTCATTGCTTACTGTATCTTTTCTCAGTAAAAATAATTCACCACTTATCAAATAATACAATAGCAACAACAGAAAGAACAGCGGACAGCTGTTACGGTTTGTTGTGGTGAGTTTGATTTGTTCACGCCGATTGTATTTTGTTGTTAAGTTTTCTAAGTTCTTCTGTGAAGTTGTTCTGAGGAAAAATGAACATCTTTTTTATTTTCAGGAAATTTATGTAAGCTTTTTGATATAATAGCCTTAGTAAAACGCCTTAATTCGTATATTAAAATGAATTTGTTTTGATAACATCCAAGGATAGTTACGTACATATAATTAATTTTAAAGTTTTTTTTTCTGTATTTTTAAAAATTACATACCTAATATTTATGACTTAAATAAATATAAAAATGAATTTACATATCATTTTCTTTACAGTATTCATTAAAAATAATAAATGCTAAACGTTAAAAATGAATTTTCAAATTTTTTTTCAACATGTATCTTTTTGGGAAAAAATGTATCTTTTTGGAAACTAAGATTGATCATACACCATTTGTTTGACTGCATTAGTGCAAAAAACTTCACACGTATAGTTTGATGTGAGTTTGACGAAAAACAAAACACTTTTGATTTTCACTACCGATGCTGACGAAATTTGAAGCTTGTTTGATGAGTGGCTGTGTAATTACTTCAAATGTCATTTTTGTTTAGTTTTCGCAGCGACCATATCATTCCTATGGAGACGCAATATTTAAAAAAACGGATGAACAAAGTTGAATTTATTAAAGTTAATCGTGGTTTGCCTGCTTTATGGCGAGTTAAATCGAAGCCATATAGCAAAAGAAATTTAAAAAAATGCTTAGTACGACATATTGCTTGAAACATATACAGAAAAAAACCCAAATGCTAAAAAAGGATGTCGCACAAAATTTTAACTCTCTTCGAACTGCATATGGAAAGGAGTTAAAAATAATTAAAATAAAAGGAATTAAAAAAGGAGTAACTAATTTTCAACAAACAAAAAGTTATTTTGATAAATAATGAAACATTTCCGCTCAAAAATCACATGTTCTTTCTTTTTCACAACATCTTTCAAATGAAGTTTGATGATATGAATTTGATAAGTTGCTGTGCTAAGCAAAACAAAATATTACCAATGCATACATGAATTTGATCAAACAGTTTGATAAATTGCCACGGCCCTTAACAAAATACATTTGTTTTTTGGTGTTGTATTTGTTGTCGTCGTAAATATTTATATTATTGTGTCATGATAGTGTCAGTCAAGAGTTATTTTTTGTAGCATGAGCTTCATAACTTGGACGCGGAAAATTATATTTTCGAAGAATTCATATATTTTTATGAAATGCAAGGTTGTCTGTGTGAGATGTTGAGACAAAATCGTACGAGAAGTTGTTAAATAATAAGAAATTAAATAATTGAATTAAAAAAATTCATTATAAATTTTTTTTTATCAATAAAGCGCCTCTAATTTTGTTATTTTCTATGTTTGCTTGTCAATTTTTTTCTTGAATCATCGAACATGATCCATAATTTGGACAGTCAAAAGTATCCTTCAAAAATTATGAATTTTTGACTGTCACTCAAGTTTGCAAGTGTGGCCTCTGCTTAACGCACTATTTGCAAATAAGAATTTTGAGGTGCCACCTTTACACATGTTTGTTCATAAAAAATAATAAATATATTAATAAACAGGTAAATATTCAGTAATTTAATAAATGACAATAAAAAAGTATTTGTTAGCATTTTACGTTCTTAAGCATGGTACTGTTCATCATTTCGTGCGAAGTGCTGTCAAAAGTCCATATAAAAAATTTGACACGAATTGCTTACGAAAGAAGTAGTACTCTATTTATTTTGTGAAAAACATGAGACGTATCTACAACATTTTGAGTCTTCATGCGAAATAATATGAGCACACATTGGGTGTTTGTAAAAACGTACACAGTTGCAGCATACTTGCAAGGACTAGTTATGATTTGTTAAGGGCCAAATAAACTACGCAAGCGGCTTGGCACACATACTTTTTTCTTTTGCACACAGACTACACAAAACTAGCCCGTACAAGCAAAGAATTTTCACATTAATCACTAATGTAAATTGTAATTGTCCACGGAAACCTCACTCTAAGGAAATTTTGTTGCAAATTAGTTAATTTTACAATAGACTATACAATCAGTTTGCCACAAATTCAATATGGCAGTCAAAATATATGAATTTTTTGATTTTTCTGCAAACAGCTTGCCAAGTCGCTTGTCAAACGTAAAAACGCTGCCATATATTACACAACAGGCTTATACAAACGCAAATTTCTGTCGTGTTTGGCAAGCCGCTTGCGTAGTTTATTTGGCCGTTTACTTGTCATATATTTGGTATGAAAAAACCAATGTTGATCAACATTATTCGCAAATTTTAACAGAGTACTAAGCTTTATTTGCAAATACCCACTTCGTATAACTATAGTAGTACATCTTGTTTAATATTACTTGGGAGTCACACATTCAAGTTTGGCTTCAAGTTTTGTTTCAAGTTTTAATACACTCACATATTTTCACTAAAGGTGTCCACACACGAGTGATTTGTGCGTGTGATTTGTTCGTGTTCGACATCTTGTTACTCGTTAATGGGGTTATGCGCGCACAAATCACAAGTAATTTAAAAGTAAAAGCGATAAATATAAAAATAAAAACATAAATAAATAATAATAATATAGAAAAATCCGCTTCGCAGTTCATTTGTACTTGTTGAGGTTTAAGTTTATTGTGATTTGTTCGTAGTTAGTGGAGATTTGGTACGCGAACAAATGAGTCGCATAAGTCTCTCGTGTATGGGCTTCTTAATACATTCTTACTTTTAAAAATTGAAACGCACTTGCTTTCAGTTTCTCTTTCAAGTTGAGTTTTTTAATTTACGTTCAAGAAAACAGCTGATGACCTTTTTCTTGAGCAAATATTCTGCCGCCATTGTGTTTTGTTAAATTTTTTACAAAATTGTTTTCAAATTACTTTAAAGTTGCGTGCAGCCTACGTCACAGCTTTAAATTTTTGTGAATTTTGACAAGCAGTACGCTTAAAAATCTTGAAAGCAGAACTTGAACGTGCGACTGTTACTACGTTCATACGCAGGGCTTATTTGCAAATAAGAACGTAAAATGCTGGCAAAACTTTATTTTCATTTATAAAATCACTGAATATTTATATATTTTTATTATATATATATATATATATATATATATATATATATATATATATATATATATATATATATATATATATATATATATATATATATATATATATATATATATATATATATATATATATATATATATATATATATATATATATATATATATATATATATATATATATATATATATATATATATATATATATATATATATATATATATATATATATATATATATATATATATATATATATATATATATATATATATATATATATATATATATATATATATATATATATATATATATATATATATATATATATATATATATATATATATATATATATATATATATATATATATATATAACGAGTGATTTTTTTGCTATTATCTTTTTGGCAACACTAGTTTTGACAGCTCACGCACGTTTTGTATCTTGTGTCACTGTCAAACATCTTCAGTTTGGTCTATAATTTAATCATGAATCGTCTTACAAACGAACAACGCTTGCAAATTATTGAATTTTATTACCAAAATGCGTGCTCTGTTAAGAAAGTTCATCGCGCGCTTCTTCCATTTTATGGTCAGTTTAATCGACCTACTGAGGCTTCTATTCGGGCTATTGTAAAAAAATTTCGCACCAAATTTACATTGTTGGACATTAAACCACCAACACGTTTACGTAGAGTGCGAACTGAAGAAAATATCGCAGCCGTATCGGCCAGTGTTGGTGATGACCGTGAATTATCGATTCGGCGCCGTTCGCAGCAATTGGGCCTCTGTTACTCCACTTTTTTCTGCCCAAAATGGAAGAGCTTGACTTGCATGACATGTGGTTTCAACAAGACGGTGCCACATGCCACACAGCACGCGAAACAATGGACCAATTGAGAGGCGAGCTCGGTGAACAGTTTATTTCACGCTTGGGACCAGTCAATTGGCCGCCCAGATCGTGCGATTTAACGCCTCTAGACTATTTTTTGTGGGGCTATGTTAAGGCTAATGTCTATAGCGACAAGCCCGCTTCGATTGACGCACTGGAAGCCAACATTGCCAACATTATTCGTGAGATACCGGCCGAAATGTTGGAAAGAGTATGCCAAAATTGGACTAAGCGGATGGACCATTTGAGGCGCAGCCGCGGCCAATATTTGCATGAAATAATCTTCA
>OY101451.1:42170988-42320988 GCA_956483635.1 Panzeria rudis | reverse complement strand
CTTCAGTGATTCACTGTATGTTGAGCTCATCCTTTGATTTCATATTCTGATGTAAAAACATAATTTTTTCAACATGCAATGACGCAACGTTTTTCACTGAGCAAATTTCTTGCTGCCGAAAAAACCCGCTCTGAGGAGGCACTGCTTGCTGGTGTTGCCAAAATCTTGCAGCTTACTTGGTATAGTAACGGAAATTTTGGTTTATTCATTTCCCACCACGCTAACACGTCAAATCCATCATGAAGAACCTCATGAATGTTTTCGTAAGCACTTAACTCACTTTGAGCTTTGTCGCATACATTCACTTGTTGCGAAGATTGTACGAAACCAAAAAAAATCTCTTGATTTTCTGATGACAAGGCAGCTGCTGGTTCATTGTTGCACGGAGCATAATCATTTGCAAACGTTTCCATAAAATCTTTACAATGCTTTCTAATTTCATCTTTTTCGTTGCTGGAAAATTGAATCATTTTGTTTGTTGGAGGAAACAAAAACACAGCCATTTTGTGAAAAATTGTCAAATTCTTACTAACAACGTCTCTAAGCGAAATATTTAAATTTTTTTTAAAATTGTTGACGCAGTCATGATCTTCGTTATTTACTTGCTCACACAATCGCTTTAAAAAGTGAACATATATTATAGCTAGATGCAATGTCGGATAGCTGTCACCTTCAATTTTGTTCGATCTCTCCGCAAAATGTCGTAGTATATAAATAATTTGCTTCATTAAATTTATATTAATTCCAGACATTCTAGACAGCTGATTTTTCTCCTGCAAAATTTGTCCAATTTGAGTCCAGTTTTGAAGGACTGATTGCAACAAAAAGTAAATAGTATTCCACCGCGTAGGTGAGAAACTTTTCAATGTCGTTGCTAATTCAGCGTTGCATCCTGATTTCTTAAAATATTTCACAAGTTTTATGCATTTTTGACATAAATCTTGAACTTCCGCTGTTTCTTTAATTGCCTTTTCTACTATATTATGAAGCAAATGATTAAAGCAAAATATATGATTGTACCTAGCAAACGCTGCTTTCATGTTTGAGCCTCTATCAGTAACAATTATGGCTTCGTCGACGCTACACTGAAATTTTTGCAATCTTTGTACAACTTTCTTCAAAATTTTGTCATCTAAAGCAAATGTAATATGGAAAATACAAAATTAGAACTTACATACATGATATTCTGGCTCTTTTTTGTGTAAAATATTGTAAAATAAAATCTCGCTTACTTGTACAGGATTCAAAATTCATTGATTCGAATCCAAGAACTTTGGTTTTAAATTCAGCGTTCTTAACAAAGTGCATTGTTATGGCTAAATATGAGATTTTGGAATAATTATCTGTCCAAAGATCTGTTGTTATTGCAAAGCCATTTCTCTTTATTGTATTTATTTCCGCTTGCAGTAAATCATATGTTTGGTCGTACAGATTATGAATTTTCCGCGATACTGTCGTAGGGTGCGGCAACATATTTTTTACATCTACATCCGCTCCATACTTTGCTCCAATAGATAATACTAATTCAGTATATTTTATAAGTCCATCATCTTCTACTATTTTAAAAGGCCTGCAATTTTTGATTGTCCATTGTGTAACTGATTTAATAACTTGGTCTTTAATATCTTGGTCTACATCAATCTTATGTTTGCTTCGCGGTAACGACTCCTTGCAGCATTTGTGCCTCAACAAAAAAGTAGTGCTATAAAATTTATAGACTGTATTGCAACACTTGCATGCCACTACTGATTTATTCACTGTTCCATTCATATCCACTTCCCCAAAAAATTCCCAGGCCTTGCTCTTTCCGATTTTCGGAACAATTTTATAATCGCCGCTAATTATTTTAGCTTTGATTTGAGCAGCATCAAAAATCTCAGGGGGCAAACTCTGCATGCTTTCTATAAAATCCTAAATTAAAAATATGTAAAATAAAAACTAAAACAAATAAAAATAATAAAGATTTACTTACACTCATTTTTTAAATTTCTATAAGTAAACACATGTACCGTATAGTTGGCAGGCGGCATATATGTATGTGCATCAATGAAATTTAAAAAACAGAATATAAATCCAAAACTGAATTCAAATGCAATAACTTTTAAAATTCTTAGTTCGAACACAACCATATACCAACGAACACAGACACATGCTCATGAGCACAAAAACACTTTCAATTAATAAGAAACAGAGGTCATGGGTTGATGGTATGAACAAACTTTTGCTTACTGACGTCGCATTTCAATCAAACATGTGGTCAGTAAGTTACATTGTGTTCGAACATAGGCATTATATAATGAACACATGAGCATGCTCATATATAAAGGTAGATCATGCAGCTCTTTAATATATATATATATATATATATATATATATATATATATATATATATAATATATATATATATATATATATATATATATATATATATATATATATATATATATATATATATATATATATATATATATATATATATATATATATATATATATATATATATATATATATATATATATATATATATATATATATATATATATATATATATATATATATATATATATATATATATATATATATATATATATATATATATATATATATATATATATGTATATATATATATATATATATATATATATATATATATATATATATATATATATATATATATATATATATATATATATATATATATATATATATATATATATATATATATATATATATATATATATATATATATATATATATATATATATATATATATATATAGATATATATATATATATATATATATATATATATATATAGATATATATATATATATATATATATATATATATATATATATATATATATATATATATATATATATATATATATATATATATATATCTATTTATTATTTTTTATAAACAAACATGTGTAAAGTTGTTACCACAAAGTAGGACAGGAAACTGGTGCATTAGTATATTTAAGATTGAAACCAGTAGAAGTGCCTTCTTCGTCATACCCAATATCGGTAGAAGGTAAAGTTCTGATTACCGGCCTGTACAGAATCTGCCAACAGCACTAGAAATACAATGGAAAAGCACTATAGTTTTACTGAAATTTTTGATTCGGGGGTAAGTCAACGAGAAGTTTATGAAAAATGCATAGAACAAAAGATATTGACAGAAGAAAGCTTTACTGTTTTAACCTACGGCACTTCGGGGTCTGGGAAAACCTTTACCTTGTTGGGAGACGATATAATGCCTGTTATTATACCACGATCACTTGAAAACATATTTGCATTGCATCAAGCAAATGTACATCCAAATCCTCTGGCTAAATTAGTTAATGCCAGAACAACATTTCTTGATGACAATTTAGTAGAAAAGGAAAGTTTGTTGAGACGACAAATACTTGATAATTGTAAAAAGTTTGAAACAAATTACTTGCAACTTCAGCATTCAATACGTAGCGAACATGATTTCGCTACAGTTCATTCTGATAATTTCTCTGTTTTTATATGGGTAACATTCGTCGAAATTTACAATGAATTGGTATATGATTTGTTGGCTCCTACAAAGTCAAGTGGTTCTTTTATACCAGCGCCGAATGCTACACGTAAGAATTTGAAAATTGTGTGTAACGATGGTAAAGTTTTCATCAAAGCTGTTACATCAATCTACATAAAAAGTAGTTTGGATGCATTAAAAATTTTTCGTTATGGTCTCCAAAACGTTTCTTTCGCCTCTACGTCAATTAATGCCAAATCGAGCCGTTCACATTGTGTATTTATCGTAGATGTTTTAAAATACTATTCCAGTGGTGTTTATACAGAGACAACATAAAAATTTTGCGACTTAGCTGGTTCAGAACGTTTGGATAAGACTGGCAATATGGGTTCACGTCTTAAAGAAGCCAAAAGCATCAACACTTCCCTCATGGTATTAGGGCGTTGTTTGAATGCAGCGAACAATATGGCTTCTTCTGGCTCAACAACTGCATTAAGTAAAAAAGAACTCATACCTTTTAGAGATTCCAAGTTGACCATGTTACTACAGGCAGCACTTCAGGGTAAAGAAAAGATGGCCATGATTGTTAATGTCACACCCACGGAAAAATACTATGAAGAAAATTTAAACGTGCTCAATTTTGCATCAATTGCCCGCAATATAATTTTTAAAATTCCGACTCTAAAGCGAAACCAATCCCGTTACTCAGCATTTAGCACGACAACCAATAATGATTATATACAACAATTATTGGAGGAGAACGCTAATTAGAAAGCAGATGCTAGAGAACGAAATCAACACATTGAAAATGAACTTAATGAAAATTACCGCTTGCAAGAGGAAATTGAAAGATTGAAGCATCAACATGCTCAAGAACTATTCAAACAAGAGCAGGAACTTAGAATACAATTAGTTGATTCGTTCAAATCCACTCATGATAGACATAAAAAGCAATTTGAATTGCGTCTGCAACAAGAACTAGAAAATCAAAAACGTATTTATAAATCCAAAATAGAATTCCTTATTCGAAAACATCAAGAAGATCTAGACGATTTAAAGGAAGAGTATGATGGTGAGGAAGATGATGATGTTTTATTCATAGACACTGAGGAGTACGAAAATATAGAAAATGAAGCCGAAAATAAACAAAATGTTCAAGAAAACTAGGTTTGAAATAATACCTTAATAATAGACATAATAATTTCGTCTGAACTTTTTTTTAATAAAGCTATATGCATTGAAGTAGTAGTAGCGAGATATATCAACACCAGGTAGTCGCAAGAGAATTCGCCATGGAGAATTTACATTTGGGCTGTCAAAAAAGTTGATACATTAAAGGCAGAATTAGTTTGTACGTGCTGTTCTGTTCTGAATCAGCTGTTTCGTTTCTGTTCAATTGAAAATCTGTATGAGTGGTTTGTTGTTCCTTTTTCGTTCTGTTCTGTTGCGGACAAAACTGTAGAAAATAGAATTCAACGTTAAGTGACAGCCAACAGTGCGTATGTATTAGTTTTTGTGGTGTTTTTTGGTGTTTGTGGTTTTGTGTTTATTTCACAATTTTTCACAAAACTTTATTTTCACAATTTCAATTTATTTGTTTTTATTACCTTTTGCTTTTAAAAACAGCTGATTCCATTCACAGAACAAGTAATTACAAAATATTTTCTACAGAACGTCACAGCACAGAACCGCAACAGAAAGTCAAGACTAATGAAGCCTTAACACTGCTGACAGGCCAAATGTGTAAACATTTACGTAAACAGATGAGCTCTGCGGCCACCTAGTATGAATTCGCCTTGTAGTAGTAGATTCATTTATTGAGATTTATAATGCTTTAAAATACAATTTTGTTTTTTAAAATTTTAAAAATTGCGTTTCAATATATTCTAAATAAATTATTCACCCCTATCGTGAATATTTTTCCCTCGAAATGTTTTCCTTTCCCTTTTGCGATCGTGAATAACAGATCTAAAAATTCCCCTTATCATGAATGATTTTTTCACGTGGATCTTTTACCTTTTCTCCTGTTTTTATGTATTAAACCTTTAGTTTATGTATTAAACCTTCGTGCCATACTTTATCAAATGCTTGAGATACATCGATGAATAGCGCAGAACAATATTTCTTTTCTTCGAAGGTTTTTCTAACCACGTTCACGAGTCTATGTGTATGTTCAATCGTGCTATGTTGTCTCCTAAAACCGAATTGGTGGTCTGGAATGCATCCAGTACGATTCAGTATGGGTGTTAGCTTACTCATAAGTAGATTTTCAAATAGTTTTGACATGTTAGACAACAGGGTTATAGGACTCCACCTTCGTATGATCTTTGCCTGGCTTAGGTATCATGGTAATCAGCGAAACCTTCCATTCTGTGGGATAGCATTTGAGGCGCAAAATACTGTTAAAAATAAATAGAATTATCCGTTTTGCAGTATAGGGTAGCTCTAAAAGCATTTTATTACTTATTTTATCAGCGCTTGGAGCTTTTTTCGAGTTTAAGCCCGCAATACACTGTTCAATCTCAGAAATATTGAACCTCAAAGTAACGTCTGGTATAGCGAGGACTGGTGGCAGCTCAACTATAGTATCGGACGTATTTGGAGTAAATACTTTCTGCAAGTGGTTTACAAACAGAGTACCTTTTTCAACGTCAGTTCTTGCCCAGTCTCCATTCGAAGCTCGCAATGGAGGCTTATATATCACTGGTCTTTTGAGGCCTCGGGCTGCTATCCATAGCGAATAGTCTGTTTGAGGTGTTGCGTCGAGCCCATATTCAGAAAGTTTTGAAGAGAAGCGGTTTTTTGATATTCTAGTAGAGTTTTCAGCTGTTTAGTACATTCCTTCAGCCTAGATTTTAGCTGAGGGGATCTGTAGCGTTGCCATTCTCTACGAAATCTTCTTTTTCGGATAAAAGCCGTTCTACATATGCTGAATAAATTTTATTATATCACGTGAAGATTTGTAGTAGTAGCATTTAGAGCAGCTTGCTTAAGGTTTGCCTCAAACATTCTAATAGAGTCATCTATGTCAGCAGGCGTTTTTAAAGGAATATTACAATGAGCACTCAAATATTTTTTTGTATTTCAACCAATTTATACGTGTGGTTGTCACCGTTAAATCACAAATGGGTGAAGAAGTTGTATGTGAATATAGTGACAATATGTGGTGAGTGATCTGAAGACAAATCTAAAGATGCTTCAACTTGGATCATTTCGCTTGGCACACTCTTTACCACTCCAAAATCAATAACATCAGGTATTTTTCGGCGATCTGTTGGCCAGTAAGTTGGCTGCCCACTTGATTTAACATTCAGACGCATTTTTGAAATTGTGTCAAACAAACCTCGACCCTTTGGCGTGATGAGGCGAGATCCCCAGAACGTGTGCTTAGCGTTGTAATCCCCTGCGGCCAAAAAGCGTGGGCCTAGGCAATTAAAAAATCTACTATATTGATTTTCTGTAATTGAGTACCTGGGAGGAAAAGCTTCAATGCAGATGCTAGTTGCTTGAAGATTGTCTTCACAATGATCACTCATTAAGTAGTGTTTTTATTCGCGATTTTATTAGTATACCCGATCCGCCACAAGCTCTACCTTGGGGGTCCTTTGTGTCGTAGAGAGTATATCCGTTGATTTTAAAAAAACTTCTAGCCGTCAAATGCGTCTCAGAGATAAGCATAGCATCAATTTGTTTATCCATCATGAAGTATTCTAGTTCGATGTTGGCGGATGCCGTTTGTGTTCCAGAAACAAATTTTTAGGTTCATGGTTTGTTTAATGCAGCCTGCAATAATGTAGACTGCATTTTCAACACTTCCTGCATCATGCAGGTCATGTTGGTGGAAACAAATTTACAGTTTTTATTAAATTGTCTCTTGAAGTCTCAATTCGATCAAAATTGAAACCAGTGC
Source organism: Panzeria rudis (assembly GCA_956483635.1). Taxonomy (NCBI): domain Eukaryota; kingdom Metazoa; phylum Arthropoda; class Insecta; order Diptera; family Tachinidae; genus Panzeria; species Panzeria rudis. The sequence continues at coordinate 42,313,572 of OY101451.1, read as the reverse complement.
TTTCGTTAGCAAGAGGCCGTTTTTGAGCTGTAGGCTGGTTAGACTTCAAAGCATTTGCGTATGAGAACTGGCTGTTTGGTATATTTTGCGCTATGGCCTGGTTTGCCTTAAAAATGTTGGCGTATGAAGGCCGGCTGGTAGCAGGTTGGCGCAACTGGGAATAATTTTTATTGTCGAAAGTAATAGGTTGAGCATGGGTGTGATTTCGTCTGTTAGACAAAGACTGCTTAACATGTACATAGACAGGACAGCCCCTGTAGTTTGCAGTGTGATTTTCATTTCAATTGCTACACTTTTTAAGTCCTTGCGAGACATCAGCCATTTAAGGCTACTGTGATCAGTGATGACCGAAAATGGCATTAGCTCAATATAGGGCCTAAACCTTTGTATGGCAAGAACTACGGCCAAACACTCCCTTTCGGTAACCGAATAGTTCCTCTGTGCTGATGTTAATTTGTGCGAAAAGAACGCAATCGGGTGCTCCCCATCGGAATCGTCCTTCTGAAATAAAACTGCTCCGATTCCAATATCGGAAGCGTCACACTGGACGTAAAAATGTTTTTCAAAGTCCGGGTGGGTGAGCACCGGGCTATTAGTAAGGGCGATTTTCAATTTGTCAAATGCAATTTTGGCATCTTCTGGAAACATAAAAGATTTTCCCTGCTTAAGGGTGTTAAAAATAGGCGCGGAAAATTGTGGCGTAATTAGATATGAAGCGCCGGTACCAGCCGGTGGCACCCATGAAGCTTCTTACGTGTTTTGCCGTTTTTGGATAAGTGTATCTTAATATAATCTCCACCTTACTAAGGTCTGGCTTCAATATTCCCCCTCCCACTATATAGCCTAAATAACGCAGTTTTTTAGAGCAAAACTTTGATTTCGCCACGTTAATGGCTAAACCCGCCTGTTCCAAACAATCCGACACCTGTTCTAACAACTCCAGATGAATTTCGAAATCTGGCGATACAATCAAAAGATCATCCAGATAGACAAAAACTCTATCACGAAGCGCCGAAGGGATCACCTTATCCATTAAACGGCATAACCTTTGGGCAGCATTACACAACCCAAAGGGCATTACCGTAAAATGGTAAAGTGGTCGTCCAGGCACCGTGAATGCAGTTTTTTCCCTACTGGAGGCATCTAATGGTATCTGCCAAAAGGCCTCTTTTAGATCGACACTAGATATATAATGTGTGTCTCCTAACCTGCTGAGCAGACCTTCGATGTGCGGCAGAGGATAGGCGTTCTTCTCCGTGAAGACATTTAGCTTGCGAGCGTGCAGACACAACCGATTCTTCTCGCCCTTTCGGACGAGAGTAACCGGATGACTCCAAGGACTCTCGCTCTGCTCAATGACCCAAGGTGAAGCATCCTATCAAGCTCTGCGTACATCAACTTCTGCACAGCGGGCGAGACAGTGTAATGCTTGTCCTTCACTGGAGTTGCATCACGGGTGTCAATTATATGGACCTCCAGGCGAGTTCTACCAACGCCCTTATTTGTGTAGCAAGGATATTTTGCCAGAACCTTCTCCAACCGACTCTGCTGCTCCGCATTCAAAACGTGAATCTTGACCTGATCAACTGCGTTTTCTGTTTCCGCACATAAATCTACCTCGTTTGTTGTCAGGCTACTAACATTGGCCAATAAACGAAACTTTCTCATGAAATCTACCCCTAGAAATAATGGTCTATTTAGCGTAGGGACCAGGAAAAATGTTATTTCAGACACAATTTTATTGAATGCAATATTCGCCTTCACACGACCTACAATTCTATGCGGGCTGCCATCGGCAGTTTTAATCAGCGAATAATAATTAAAAATTGGCAATTGGACTTTTCTGACGAACTCCATACAATCTCTCCCTAAGCACGTGCCGGTAGCGCCACTATCTACTAAACCTTCTATTTCTAAATTATTTATTTTGATTTTGGCATACAAGCGCGAGTCCTCACCCTCAAACAGTGATGCCGCCCCAATCTCTCTTCTCAGACTTTTTCTATTTTTATACCTTAACCTTGCCTTTTTTATCCGCTCAGAGATCTCGCCAAAAATTCTTCTTTTCGTCTCATTATACTCTTTCACCCTTTGATGAAATGGTTTAAGGGGTCGAACCAGGGGCTTTTGATTGGCTGGATTTTTTTTTTGTTGTTGACTAAAATTTTTACTTGCCTCTCCGGTTCGACGCGTTTTACGCTAGCTGTTACTGGGTCTGTGTTTGCTTGGAACGAGCCTCCCCAGTTCGAGGCTGGTTCGATGGGTGGTTTCCCTGGCATTTCGGGCACTTCGGAGTAACAACATTGTCACGCCCGCACCTATAGCAGAAAATCCTACGTGTAGGTGACGGACATTCAACGAAGTTATGTCCTTCCAGCTTGCAATTCCAGCATATCTTGCGACTACTAGCTGCCAATGCCTCAATTTCCATATCTTCGTAAGGCATCTCCTCTTCATAAACTAATTCGTGTACCCTGGGATTAACATATGGTCGCTGGTGGTACTGCATCCTCTGGCTGTTCACTAAACTTTCTGCCTTTTTGGCTGAAATCGTTAAGGTCGTCCATCCTTACGGAAAATAGTAGCTGAGAAAGTGATGGCCTTAGATTTCCTCTCATGATCTCAATGAGATCTCTCTCCAAATACGGAGACCTCATCTGGTTTCTTAAGCTCAGAACGGCATTGAAAAAATCTTCAAATGGTTCCTGGGCGCCTTGTCGACGGTCCATTATTTTTTTCTGAATTTGAAATTCGTTTTCATACCGCCTATATTGCGTTAGGAAGGCTGCTACTACCTCGTCCCAGGTCTGAAGCATGTTTAATTTCCTGAGATTCCAGAACCAATTTAACGCTTGGCTTTCAAGTAGGGAATGGAAATTACGACGTACCTCCTCGACGGTTACAATATGGTCTTGCCGCAGAACATCTAGCCGAAAAATAAAATCTTCGGCACTCATTGATTTTGAAGTGCCATCAAATTTTAACCCCCATTTAGAGAGAGATCGGCCCTGCCTTGAGGTGGATGGTAACGCTCAGCTGGTCTATTTGAAAAGGGTAAATTGTAACTGGCATGCTGAGAGTTATTCCCATGCGATTGAAAAATCTGTGGGTGTAATGTCACCTGCAGCTGTTGCATCTGCCTAGACAGTTCCCCGCGTATCAAACCTAGCAGCGCTCCCCCCGTACTGACATCCTTGGCCGGTGGTGTGGATTGTGCCGTAGTCCCATTTGCGCGGATTCCCTGTCGAGCGTTTCTTGCGGTGAGACTACTATACTCCGGCGGCGTACTAGATTCGCCAGACGTATTCAACTCCTGTGACAAGTTGGAGGTCCCTTGTGCCAATGCCATAAATTGCTGTACGGCGGGAGTAATTGTCGCTGTATTTACTGTAACTGGAGCCGAAAGTGAAACAGCCGGTCCTGCTGTGGTACTTACTACATTCTCCATGTTTGAGATGGTCTCTATATCTATGCCTGCAGCCAACAATTGAGACCTCGCAGAGCGAGTGAAGACCATGCCTTGCTACTGCCAAGAGTAAAAACTGCAATTTCACCCGGTGACTAAATGATTTAATACTACTTACGTGTCTTAGTAGGGATCAACCGAATCGTTTAACCCAACAAAAAAATTAATGATAATACGAATAAAATAAAGTAAAATAATAGGCGTAAAATACCCACGCGGCGATTACAAAAAAAATGTTAAGCTATCAGCAATAATTACTGATATTACTGACGCTTGTATTTAAGATGAAGATAAAAATAAATTGCCTCAAAACAAAATAACAAAAATTAAAAATATTAATAACGACCGCTGAAAACTATAATATTTTTTAAAAAAAATTTCATGAAAAGAATTGCCATGGGATTTTCAGATGATGAGATTGATAAGGCAAGAATAAAACATATTTACATAGAATTTATTTCAATAGGTGAATTCTACATAATTTACTTTGTCGTGCAACGGCTACTAAATTTTCTTTCTTTATATTTCAGTTTTTCATAAGTATATGGTGCAAATTGATGTAAAAAATTTTCAGTTTCATGCAAGACTGCTAAATTTGTTGTGGTGCGACTGACTCTTCTGGAGGACAGTCCGAATTATGCCAGGACTACTTCACGTGCAAATTTACTGGCGTCGCAATACCTCCCAAAAACAATTCTTAAGGAATGGTAAGTGTTGTTATAATGAAACCGAACTAGGCTATTGTAAACTAACAAAAATTTTATATAATTCTTGAGACTGGTGCAAATTGTAGCGAAGAATTGACGGCCTACTTACCGGACATTCTGTCTCAAAATGCTACCCGTCGTCTAGAATGCCTTAATCCCTTAACATATCTGCTAGACTAACCTCGGTAGACTGTCGTAACGCGGGGAATAATTCTTAACGAATATGATCCCTCGGGACTTACAGACACCGTCGGTTAATCCAACCGCTACGTATACAGGACACTATTTTTGACTAATAAAAAAACTAACGGAAACTAAATGTGGGTGGGATAAATTTTAATTGCGTACTCATTGGTGTCGCAACGCGTTGAGAATTTTAAAAGACTCAACTGGGACTTACACCCGTAGTCGCAATGGAATCTACCCTACCAGATAATAACTACCTCACATTTCGGGCCCCACGTCTGGACGCCATTTTGTAGTAGTTATAATGTCTTAGTATGTGTGGATAAATGTTGCTGGTATGCTGGCGGATGCACCGGCTAGGGCTGGCCGTCTTGGGTGTGGTTCTTGCTGACCGGTCTGACTGCCACGACTACACTACAAAAAAAAAAAATAATTCATACCAGCCTTTTGGTGCTGTAGGTAGAAAAACAAAATTGTATTTGTATGGGAGACCCGAAAGTGAGTAAAAGGGGGATAGATATCTACAAATTTTCCTACTAATTTAATTTAAAAAAAACACACCATATACTTACTTCGCAGCCTCAGACTGCACGACAAATATTGTTAGCTGATGGACTGCTAACACCGGTAACCCTCCCGCTAGAAATCCACAGGACTTCTCCTTTGATGGCTTATGGCCGGAATGATATAAATAAGCCATCCGTTGACCAAACATTCTTACCTTTTCATCACCGTCCCATGACTAAGTCTAGGGACTTTACTCACTCATTTTCTATATTTAAATAAAAGTCCAAAAAAAATTTTTAATTCCAAACATATTTAATGTATAAATTTCTTTTTACTTTTCAAAGGGACAATTTCAACTTTTATACTATTTCTTAACATAGAATAAAAGAATACTAATAACAAAATCTTGGAGGTTTAATAATTTGAAACAATTGTGAAAATTTAATACTATTATTTAATTTGGCTAATTGTAATTTGTATATTTACCTCAGTACGTGTGACGTACTGAGGTAAATATACCACGATTCTTCACTATATATATATATATATATATATATATATATATATATATATATATATATATATATATATATATATATATATATATATATATATATATATAAACCCTTAATCAAAATTTTATTTCTTTTGAAGGTACACACCTATGCAATTTTGCCGGCAACGAACCGGTTCAAAAATTCTACGCTACCTAGGTTGAGCTCAATCCCACTTAGCTGTCCTTTTGGGATAACAATCAAAAGGATAAAAAGGTAATTATTTATTGTAAATGGGTGTTTGCCCTAATTTCAATAAAAACTAATTAAGAAATATATATATAAATAAATTTATTTTCAGTTACGTGGTCGTCTGTCGTGTTATGTCCAAGGTCTAAAGGCAAAATACCTGGGCCGCCGAGAAAATGGCGGATATTCCGGACGTTGGTGATGGCGTTCCCCTTGTTGATGCGATAGAGATGGCGTTCCCTTCGTTGAGGTTGGAGAGATGACGTTCCCTCGTTGGGTATGACGGCGATGGCGGTTTGGAGGAGGTTGCAGTTTTATAGTGTTCGTTTTAGTTTATTTTTGTATGTTTTAAAATGTTTGCTTTAGTTTATTTTTGTATGTTTTAAACTGTTTGTTTTAGTTTATTTTTGTATTAATTTTTGCTTTAACTTTATAAAAAATCACTTTTCTTGACATTAAGTTTCACAATTTTGCTTGACATTGGCTTTTAATGTTTTAATTGTTAAATTTTCAATAGTTAATTAGCCACTTTATTTAATAAAAAAAAGGCTGTATTTACATCGTTGATAAATGTATCGCAACTTAGTTAGACTTAAGACTTTCTGTTTTATGTTATCTGACCAGCAAAAATACACTTTTGGCACATTAATTCGTTAGATATAAGTTTTATGTTCAATTACTTTTAAGTTTTATTTTCAGACTTAGGGCCATTATTACAACTCGGCTTTAGTTATAATTAGCATTTTATCGGACGGATAAACAGTTTTTCATTATTACAACTTTAATTTAACCTAAAAGTGTGGGATAACTTACTGGGAAGTTCCCTACAAGAAATGTGTGACCGAAACTAACACATACACATTTTTTATACTAACACATTTGCAAGATTTTTGTATGAAATTTTTGATACCAACGTTGCCATTGTTGTTATGTTGCCTACCTTACAAGATTTATATAATTATAATTTTTTTATTTTGGTAACTGCCCGCGTATTTAGATAATAATTAAAATTTTTTTTTTATTTGAATTAAAGTTTTTTTATATATTTTTAATTTAAAAATTTTTTTTATACTTTAACTAATAATATTTAAACCACAGGAAGTTTTACAAAGAATGCCTGTTTAAGTAGAACACATTTTCAAAGGCAAAAAAAGCATTTGATTGCATATTAACTGTAATGAAAAAATTATATCATATACAAATTATTCTTAGGAAGTTTTGGCGATTTTTCAAAAATGTGCATGGAGAGAAAAAGTTTTGATTAGTGGTAACACTGATTCTTACATTGAAAAAATTCATTAGTTGTTCCACTCTAACATGTATGTTAGACTGAAACAAATATTGTACAAAATATTATACCAGCATAAAATATTTCGGGGAATAACAATTTACGCTTGCGTGCGAAGACAGTCGCGTTTTCAATAAATTTTTAAATATTAAATATTACTTTCTGTTTGTGCTCCATTTTTTTTATATAAATAAATAAATAAATAAATAAGTACATATATATGTACAAAATGTCAAAAAAGTATTTGCAAAATTTAATTTATAAAGAAAAAAGGAAATTTGAGGCAAATATAGAAATGTTTAAAAGTTATAGTGAAGTGAAAAGTGCATCATTTGAACCTATACCAAGTGTTTCTACAATTGTCGAAATTAATTCTGAGCCGGCTGCGTCCACATCCGCGCATGGGATCCATTTAAATGAAGGTGAGTGTGGTGTAAACAGTACTATTGACCCGGGTGCTACATCTTCTACTTTCGCAAGCGGCTATTGTCAAGAATCAGCAAGAAATAGCTGACAAAATGGAAAACGTAAGCATTTCACAATTTTGCTGCTCCTTTTTATCGTATTCTAAAATATATTAAACTTTTATCATAGGTTATTTCAAAACCGGAGATGATGGCACACTCCAAATTACTAATGGAGTGCAAAGTAGCCATCAAAAACGTAGAGGCATCGGTATGCCGGATGACTGGCGAAACAAAAGAGCCGAAAATGGACGAAGTGGCCAGCATGCTCCCTTTGATATCCCTTGAATCGCTTAAGGAATTTGAAGCTAAGCTGGTCACTGAAGACTTCTTCCAAGCTACGGTAAATGTACCTCAATATTTCTAACTTCAATATTTTTAACAATTAAAAATTATTTCTATTGTTTTGAAGATAATGCACATCCACAAATTAAAAGGCATTTCCGAGGACGTCAGCAGCGTTATTCGTAATATATTTACGGATAATCTGATGGAAAGATTTAACTGGGATGGGAGATGCGAGAAGATGCCGTTAGTTTCTCTTAAGCTTTTTAATAACACACTTAGAGGTATGTACACATAGTATATTACTTACGCATATATAAGTGTATTATTATAATATATAAATTTCAGAAGTCTTCCAAAACCAAGGCGCATTGGCGTTTGAAAGAAGCGTAAAAAAATACGTAGAGCGCAGTCATCATAGACTTAAGCAAAAAAAATATTTACAAAAACAATAATATTAAAAAAAATCCTTTATATAAATACTATGTTAATGTGTGATTTTATATGAATTTTAGTTTTGTTTGTTTCCCTAATTTTTTTTTATTAATGTACAAATATACATACATATATGCACAATGGGTAGTATGAATAATAAAAGTATTTGCTTTTTACTTAAAAATTTGTTTTAAAGCCCAAAATTCTTAGTTTTATATTCAATAATTTTCAGAATTTTGTGTTTTAAAACAATTTTTAAAGTAAAAGCAAATACATTTTTTATTCATATTACCCAATGTAAGAATTGTCATTTCTTTATATTTTCATAACATTATTATTATTATTATTATTTTGTTTATTTTTAAGTTTTGTTTTTTAGTTTGTAAAAGAATTTAAATATAGTTTGTTTTGAATTAAAATTTATAAAAGTAACAAAAAATGTTCTTATTTTACGGTGGAAAAGTTTGATTAGTCAACTATGACCGACAAATACATCAAGCTTGATTAGTCAACTATGACCGACATATACATCAAGCTTGATTAGTCAACTCTGAGTAATATTTACATCAACGCTGACTAGTAAACAAAATTAGAATGAGCAGTTCAGCTATATGTACTATGGACGACAAAAATGCATACGTTAGAGAAGGATGCAAAATCACACGTACACAAAAGTTTACATCACTTTTTCCACATTGCCCTTAACAATCTGATAGAAACTTTGATGGAGATATCCATCACCACTGCCGGTCAAATGACCGGTCATTTGACTTTCACTGTTCTTGCAGGGTTCATTCTTCCGCTAACTTTTATCGGCACACATTTTCATAGGCTGCCATACTTGCTTCTTTATCAAGTAAACACCAAGACGTATCTAACAGGTGAACTCACTAGAACACATTACCTTACTCCGGCAAACTTAGTGGAATGATGAAATTATCACAATTTCGTCACAATATGGAGCTTCCCTTCTTTAAGGTATTGGACATTTCATTATAGAGCTACCTGCGCTGATAATTCCATCCATCTTTCAACACTTTTTGACAATTGTAGTATAGTTTCTACAACAAATTTATACTTGTTGTAGACTTGTGTGTACCTGTTATCTGTGCCATTGTAAATACATATGTATGACGTTGCCACTTGTGCTCTGGTATAGCCATACTTTGAAAAAGATAATTTTTATTTTACAGGCAAGTTGTAATAATGAAAAATTGTTGCAGGTCAGTTTACCGATCACTTCTGCTTATCATGCCGGTAACTATCTTCCACTTTACTGTTGAGTTGTAATAATGGCCCTTAGTCCTTTAATTCGCTAGACTTAAGAATTCCTTTTTATTTAATTTAAAAATTTTTAAATTTTTTTCTTTATATATTTTTTTTCAATAAAAATTAGACACCTTTTTTTATATATTTTTTTAAATATTTTTTAATAAGAAAACCAAACACTTTTCTTTAAACTTCAGCTTAAAACATTTCTTTTTATTATTCTTTTTTTTCACTTCCGCTCCGTTTTCAAAACGGCTCATCACCGATTAATTGTACTAGCATTTTAATTAGCTCATTTGAGTTTTTCTCTCTTAAGTATATTGGGCGCGGCTTGCTTGACCTGACAATGGTGATTTCGTCTTCGTCGTTTTGTAGAAGTGAAAAGCTATTTTCAGAAAGCGCCGCATCAGATATACCATCTTTGGCCATTTTCGCCAATGGAGCGAGGTTTTTCGATCTTGGACTTCTTTGTGTTTTTTTTATTATTTACCACTTTAAAATAACGATCAATACCAGGGCTGTACAATTTAGCCGGCCAAGCCGGCTAAAAAGGTTAACTAAAACAATTAGGGCCATTATTACAACTTGGCTTTAGTTATAATTAGCATTTTATCGGACGGAGAAACAGTTTTTCATTATTACAACTTTAATTTAACCTAAAAGTGTGGGATTACTTACTGGGAAGTTCATTCTTCCGCTAACTTTTATCGGTACACATTTTCATAGGCTGCCATACTTGCTTCTTTATCAAGTAAACACCAAGACGTATCTAACAGGTGAACTCACTAGAACACATTACCTTACTCGGCAAACTTAGTGGAGTGATGAAATTATCACAATTTCGTCACTATATGGAGCTTCCCTTCTTTAAGGTATTGGACATTTCATTATAGAGCTACCTGCGCTGATAATTCCATCCATCTTTCCACACTTTTTGACAATTGTAGTGTAGTTTCTACAACAAATTTATATTTGTTGTAGACTTGTGTGTACCTGTTATCTGTGCCATTGTAAATACATATGTATGACGTTGCCACTTGTGCTCTGGTATAGCCATACTTTGAAAAAGATAATTTTTATTTTACAGGCAAGTTGTAATAATGAAAAATTGTTGCAGGTCAGTTTACCGATCACTTCTGCTTATCATGCCAGTAACTATCTTCCACTTTACTGCTGAATTGTAATAATGGCCCTTAGCCGGTTAACCGGCTTAGCTGGCTTGGTCGAATTAGCTGATTTAGCTGGCTTAGCTGATTTAGCCGGCTTAGCTGGTTTAGCCGGCTTAACCAGCTTAGCTGGAATAATCAGCTTAGCTGTCTTAGCCGGTGTAGCTGGCTTAATTAGCTAAACAGCTAATTTTGTTTCTGTTGTTTGACGATTTCTAATAAATAACATAACATGACCGGCAGAACATGACCGTCCGAAGTTGACCGACCGAATGTGATTCGCCGTATACGATGGGTAGGTGACCAGCCAAAGGTGACAGGCCGAAGCCGACAGGCCTTGTGAAGGCGGCGGGTGGTAGGCTGAAGGTGATAGGAGCTTCGTTCTTACTCGGTGCCGTATAGCACCGTACGTTTTTAGAGTTCCGTACACCAAAAGTGTCAAGGAACCCTATTGTTTTCGTTACGCTGTCCGTCTGTCCCTGGCTGTTTTCTCGAGAACCGTATGAGCTACGGACCTGAAATTTTCACAGAATATGTAAAACTTTTGCCGCTAGAACAACAAACAAAAAACGATAAAACCTAAAAAAACAACAAAACTAAAAAATCGTAAGAAAAGCTAAAAAACGCAAAAATAATGAAAAAGTCGTCAAAACGAAAAAACCGCCAAAACTTAAAAAAATCGCTTAAACCAAAAATATCGTAAAAAAAACGAAAATAATCGCAGAAAAACGCTAAAACTGAAAAAATCTCCAAAACAGAAAAAATGGTCAAAACTGAAAAAGGTCACCAAAAGCAAAAACAAAATCGCCATAACAAAATAAAACGCCACAACTGAAAAAAATTGCCTAACTAAGAAAATCACAACACTAACCAAAAATATCGTCAAAAAACGAAAATAGTCGCAGAAAAACGCTAAAACTGAAAAAATCTCCAAAACAGAATAAAATAGCCAAAACTAAAAAATGTCGCCAAAACTGAAAAAATCGCATAAACTAAGAAAATCGCAACACTGAAAAAATCGCCGAAACTAAAAAAAATCGCCAAAACTCAGAAAAATCGCCAAAACTTAAAAAAGCGCCTAAAATGAAAAAAAGCCATAATCGGGAAAAATCTCTAAAACAAAAAAAAACTTTAAAACTGAAAAAATCGCCAAAACCGAAAAAATAGCAAAAACTGAAAAAAGCTCCAAAGCTGAAAATAATCGCCAACAGTGACAAAAAACGGGAAAAATTAAAAAAAAGCCAAAAACCGAAAAAAATGGCAAAAAATTAAAAAAATCACCAAAACTGAAAAAATCGCTAAAACTGAAAAATCGTCAAACCCGAAAAAATCGCCAAAACTGAAAAAATCGTCAAAACAGGAAAAATCTGGAAAACTTAAAGAGATCAGTTTTTTCGTTTTTTTTTTATTTTAAGAGATTTTTTCAGTTTTGGCGATTTTTTCGGTTTTGGCGATTATTTTTCATTTTTGGCGATTTTTTGCATCTTAGGCGCGTTTTTTAGTTTTGACGATTTTTTTCGGTTTTTGTCGATTTGTTCAGCTTTGGCGTTTTTTATTTGAGCCGATCTTTTTCAGTTTTGAAGGTTTTTCCGTTTTCGCGATTTTTGTTACTGTTTGCAATTTTTTCCGTTTTGGAGCTTTTTCCCCTCTTTGCGATTTTTTAGTTTTGGAGCTTTTTTTGTTTTGTCGATTTTTTAGTTTCGGCGATTTTTTCAGTGTTGCCATTTTCTTAGTTTTTCAGTTTTAGCGTTTTTTTCGTTTTGGCGATTTTTTCTGTTTTGGGATTTTTTTTCAGTTTTAAAATTTTTTTTTAGTTTTTTGACGATATATTTAGTTTAAGCGATATTTTTAAGTTTTGGCGGTTTCTTTTGGTTTGACCACTTTTTCGGTTTTTGGCGATTTTTTTAGTTTTGGTGATTTTTTCGGTTTTAGCGATTTTTGTTTATTGTTATAGCCAAAGTTTTACATATTCTGTGAAAATTTTAGGTCCGTAGCTCTTACGGTTCTCGATAAAACAGCCAGTGACAGACAGCGTAACGAAAACAATAGGGTTCCTTGACATTTTTGGTGTACGGAATTTTTAAAACGTACGGTGTTATACGGCACCGGGTAAGAACAAAGCTCCAATCGCCTTCAGCCTACCAACGGTCGCCTTCAGAAGGCCTACTTAAGCCTGTCGGCTTCGGTCTGTCACCTGCCAAACGTATATGGCGAATCACATTCGGTCGGCCAATTTCGGACGGTCATGTTCTGCCGGTCATATGTTATGTTATGTTATTTATTATAAATCGTCAAACAACAGAAACAAAATTAGCTGTTTAGCTGATTAAGCCAGCTAAACCAGCTAAGCCGGCTAAAACAGCTAAACCGGCTAAAACAGCTAAGCCGGCTAATCTAGCTAAGCCGGCTAAGTTAGCTGAGCCGGTTAAGCCGATTAAGCCGGCTAATGCGGCTAACCCGGTTAAATGACATAAGCTGGCCGGTTAACCGGCTAATTTTCTTAGCTTACCTTTTTAGCCGGCTTGGCCGGCTAAATTCTACATTGTTTGTTGTTGTTTTGGTACTCATTTGGTACGAGTACTAAATATATTTGTTGTTTGTGTGCTTACTTGTAAAGGCACGTAAAATATTAAACAAAACGGTGTTTGTTAATACTTTGTTGTTGCGAATATTTGTCTTTTTTTTACTATTATATATTTTTATGTTGTTTATTTTGTTCACCGACGGCAAATTAACGCTTGTTTCAACTTCGAAAGTAAGTTGCGAAAACAGTATAAAAATAAAATTATGCGGTAATAACACTTTTTAACCTAAAAATTTTAGTGTAACTTTCTTCGGCGGCCACTCTTGTTTACGGAGTTACGGGATTCAAAAGTTTAATTTTTTATTGATCATAATTTCTAAAATACACAGTGGGGACTTTTGCAAAATAAATGGTAATAAATCTGGAACTTCTAAACTGCTGGTTGGACTTATATGAAACTTCGAATATCTTTAGAGGATGAGTCGGGCTTTACAACGCGTATCTTGGTGGCCTTCTGGCTAAAGCACGAGAGGAGTTACAGTGGGCCAAAATTGACTACCTGGGACTCAAAGAACTTCTGAGGGTTTTAACTTTTTTAAATATTATCCGACTTTTAAAATATAAAGATATAACAGGTACCACTACGAGATCAGCTGTTTTAGTAAATTTGAGAATATGTGCGTCACACAGACAATAGATTTTGACACATCTCTGGTATGTTTCTATCAACAGCGGACATGTGTTAGTAAATTTGAGGGAGCTTAAGCAATGTTCTCACTATGTGTATTTGCCATATAGAATGTCACATTTTCACATGGTAAATTTGTACATATAGTCTGAACCCCTTCAAACAATAGTCTGTGTTATTTCTCTGTGTACAGTACACATGATTTAGAACGACTTTTATTTTGAAGTGACAAAGCATCTGACAACAGCTGGTTTTTAATATTTCAATTGCTTGCGGACGGGAAAATGAAATAAAATAATCATTATATTATTAAAGTATTAAATTAAATAAAATAAGTGTAAAATTAAATTAAAAAAGTATATATAACAATAAAATATGTATAACCACTCGGCTGTTTTATGATTGTTTTGCTTTATAGATTATGTCAAATGTACGTAACATACCAACAGGTGAACACAAAAATTATAAACCTTATGTAAACCGCAAATTTTGCTATACACATGAAATCACATGTGTATAAAAAAGTGACATTCTATAAGACAAATACACATAGTGAGAACACAGCTTTATTAAGCGGCATGGCAACTTATCAAACTGTTTGATCAAACAGAGATTTTTTTGACTGTATTAGTGCAAAAAACCTCACACGTATAGTTTGATGTGTGTTTGATGAAAAACAAAACACTTTTGATTTTCACTAGCGCCGATGACGAAATTTGAAGCTTGTTTGATGAGTGGCTGTGTAATTACTTCAAATGTAATTTTTGTTTAGTTTTCGCAGCGACCACATCATTTCTATGGAGACGCACTAGTAAAAAAACGGATGAACAAAATTGAATTTATTGAAGTTTATCGTGGTTTGCCTGCTTTATGGCGAGTTAAATCGAAGCAATATAGCAAAAGAAATTAAAAAAATGCTTAGCACATTTTGCTTGAAACATATAAAGAAAAAAACCCAAATGCTAAAAAAGGATGTCGCACAAAATTTTAACTCTCTTCGAACTGCACATGGAAAGGAGGAGTTAAAAGGAATTAAAATAAAAGGAATTAAAAAAGGGAGTAAAAAAATTATTTTCAACAAACAAAATTTTTTTAATAAATAATGAAACATTTCCGCCCAAAAAATCACATGTTCTTTCTTTTTCACAACACTTTCAAATGAAGATTGATGATATGAATTTGATAAGTTGCGTTATAAGCGGCTGTCAAAAAAGTAGAATCAGTGTAAATGTATCTGACGAGTTAAGGGCAATATACACAGTCAACATGCTTGTTAGTATAAGTGACACCGACGACGCTTGATGGAAAATCTACTTGGTTTTGATTTTTCGTCAAGCACACGTACACGCATCTGACATCAAGCTCATTGATTGTGTATTATGCTCTTTACATAGCACAAAGCGTAAAACGCTTGACGCGAAAACTAAGTTTACTTTCTACTTTTGTATGCGTTGCATGCGCCATGAAAAAATTACATCTGTTTTTGGTAGCCAGGGATGCCAAATTATATTATATTTTCAATGTTATCGATAAATATGTTTGTATGGTGGATTATTTAAAAAAATTTTTTTTACAAAAAAGAAGTCTAATAAAAAAACCCTATCGCAATAGAGTTTACAAATGTTTTCAAGAATAAAATACATTAAAATTAATTTTTAACACAATTCTTTCATCAACAAATTTTTCATTTTATTTATCGATTAATTTTATGTAATAAGTTTCATCTCTGTTATGTTTATTAATTTTATCAATGTATCTTTATATTTTATTCAATATTGTACCGACACAATTAAATTTACATTAAAGTCAAGAAGAGCCGACAATATGTTGGAATAGCTCTCGCTGAGTTCAAAAAACCACTCACTTCCCGTTCCAAACAGAGCGCGAAGCCGGTCGGCTAATAGCCGGCTAAAAGCCGCCGCCGATGATTTTCACAATCACTTAGCCGCCACCGATTAGTGCGGCTAATATCAGCTAGCGGCTAAGCCGATTTTTTAATATAAAAAGTGGGTATTTACTAACATGCGCATTTAAAAATATTTAATTTATTTTTGAAACGTATGAAGAAACTTTCTTATGAAAATTATTTATATAAATAAGGCAGTAAATCGTCCAGAAAGGTAAGTTTATTTATATTTGGGCCGAGTATACCTGTTATAAATATGCCTCGTATGTAAGTTAACAAGAAATACTCTGTTAGGCGACCGTTAGCCGATACATTTGGGTAGCCGCCGCCGGCGAAAAATTTTTGGCTCTTAGCCGCCGCCGAGTATATTTGGTCTCAGCCGCCGCCGACCACCATTTTATATCGGCTTCGCCCTCTGGTTCCAAATACAAGGGAAGCACCCAAAACCGTCTCGTTTTATTTTGGAACTTTGAGTATGCCCTTGTTGCATAATATATTATATTTATTAACTCAATAAATTCCACAAATTCTTTTAACATTGTAATTTCAATTAACATTTTTGCAAAAATTATTTTTATTTGATAAAAATATTTACACTACAGCTGATCAAACATAAACATTGGCGCACAAAAAGCGTTGCATGTAACTTGAATTTAGAAAGGCGTCTAACTGGGTGTCTCCACGAGCAATAAACTTGGAAATAATTATGTTCTCATCTGTCAAATTCTATTTCCAACATCATATGTTCACGTGTGGACCGCAGAAACGTTTATTTGCAAATAAATTGCGACATAATTGTTCAAACTTATGTTCAAGAAATAATGTTGAACATAAGCTGTCAAATTTTATCGGCATTTGCTGTTTGCGTGAATTAAACAAAAGAAACTTGTAGCTGTGGTAAAAATACATTGTTTTTTAAATAAAATAAAGCAAATTAAAGTAAAATAGTTTTAAACAAAATTAAATAAACTAAAATAAAGACAAAAAAATCGATCCATTCACAGTGAATTTTTTTAATTTATGTCCAATACCACAATACGTGCTCTATAGCTCAGAACATAAGCCTGTACATGAACATATTTGTGCTGTTATTCTGCCGACGTTATTTCATATGTTCGGAAATAAATATTGCGCGTGGAGACGTGCAGTAAAGTATGAAACACACAAAACGCGCAACGCATGTTATGAACATTCAGCTTAAACCTACTTTTCGCGTCAAGCGTTTTACGCTTTGTGCTATGTAACTCGTCACATACATTTGCACTGATTCTACTTTTTTGACAGCCGTGTATAGCGCGTTACCGTGTGTAAAGCGTGTTATGGACTTTCAGCTTAAAACGACAAAAATAACGATGCTTTTGTTCTAGAAAACCCGTTTATTTCTTAAAAATTTTAAAATAAATATTAAAATCAAAATTACGTACATTTAAACGATATAGTATATAATATTAATGTTTTTCTCAAAATTTTTAATAAAATCACGATTTTTTTCATATAGTGCTGCCCACACACAAAGGAACATTAATATAAACATGTGTTTTACTAATGTTTAATTTTTGAACACAGCAGTTGGTGAACGAAATATTAATTCTGTGTGATTATCAAACATACTCCTACTGATCATATATACGCACGAATAAATATACTCATATAAAAGCACTTCGCAACACAGCTGCTATCAATGAAATCGATACAAACGATGGAACATTCGATTTGGAAACATAAAATATCAAAAAAAAAAACGATATATGAGGAACCAAACAGGAAACATGAATTTTAATAAGAATCATTGCTACACACGTTGGATCAGTGAGTGGAGCCTGACTATGCTTCTCCCAATGTTCCATCGTGTGCGGGCAGCATAAAATACATGTGAATTCACTGACGTTCAATTTATAAAATTTTTTATATGTTTGATGTATGGGCTGCTTTAAAAATTGATAAAATTAATAAACATAACAGAGATGAGACACAGTACGTAAAAATAGTCGATAAATATGTTTATGTTAATTTTTGCCTTGTTCCTTGGAATATTAATCAGGCCTAATTCTTTCTGAATTGAACGTTACGAGCATCAGCCTAATAACCAATTGGATTCACAAGCAAATATGTTCGAAATAATCATATTAATAATAAATAAGTATTTGTTAATATATGTCTTAAGGTGGGCCCACATCTAAAAATATTTGCGGCGAAGCTTTTAAATATTTATCACACAAATATTTATTCATGAAAATTTTTACGTCCGCCCGCAAAATATAAGCAAATAATAAAGCAATAAAATTAGCACTATTTCTACAAATGCGTCCACACCAGAACAGCATGCGGCACAAATTTTTGCGTTGTTCGTCAGGAACCAACAAGCCATGGTTCGTATGCGTTGAATGTGACAAAAATTCTTGCGTCGTTTCTGTGCGCCGCACACGTCCACACTAACTAAAATGGGCCGCAAATATTTGCGGCGAACGCGTTCGGCGCAAGTATTTATAGATGTGGACCCACCTTTACACGAATTCTACATACATATATTCTGACCTCGGCGCATTGCAAACGAAAAGCTTTGGAGCTTAGCCATCAGCAAAATATAAGTCGAAGACGAAAATATGGCTTGTTTGGACACACTCCCTGAATCAACGTTTCAGCCATTAGTTACCGTGCTTTATCATACAATCTGAAAGAAAACTGAAAACGACATGGGGACGATCAGTTCTAACAGAGTTAAATAAATTTCGGATACAACACAGTAGACATTACAGCAAGATAAGCGAAATGAAGGACATTGTCAAAAGAAGAGCAAAATATATACATTGATTGATCGATTTCAAGTGAAACACAGAACAGGCCCAACTATATTGGTTTTATAAAAAGTAGAAGTTTACAATCAACAATCACTTTTTTATGAACTACTTTCAATTTTATTTGGGTTCAATTGGCATAGTAAAAGTTAAATTTACAGCTTTGTTTTCTTCAAATAAAGAAATCAAGAGTTTTGAAAACATACGTATACACTTTTTAACAGAATAGGTTGACAACTAGTATTTCATTGTACTATAATTTTGATCTCTATTTTTTAACGATAGAGATTGGAGAAAGTACTTTTGATGTTGTAGAGGTACAGCGATATTTTGTAAATGAAAAAGTACTGAATATCGCACAATAGTAGTGAATTTTCCATCACTGTTTATAATTCTTTCGTCACAAGGTAGATTAATACAGGTAGTGGTATTACTAAAACAAATACAACATGACAAAAACAACATGGGTTTGTTTTTATTGTTGTTTCGTTGCATGAAGTGTCAAAAATCAAGTCTTGACTTATTGGCCCATAATCATAGTCAAACAATAAAGTTGGTTTGTTTTAGAAATAACTTAATATTTAAAACATTTTATTATTTATTTATCGATTATAGTCAAAAGGAAAGTATGTTTTAAATTGAACCAGCTTTAAATGGGTGACAAGTCAAATGCGGAAAACGTTTGCATAACAAATGTTGAAATATAAGGCAAGTGGCATATCTTATTAGCTGACTTTGTACCAACGCGCACAATATAGATAAACGCATAATCAATAGAGCTAAACTTTATTTTAACCATCTTGTCCAATTCCGTATACACACAAATACATATATATATATATATATATATATATATATATATATATATATATATATATATATATATATATATATATATATATATATATATATATATATATATATATATATATATATATATATATATATATATATATATATATATATATATATATATATATATATATATATATATATATATATATATATATATATATATATATATATAATGGGTGATTTTATAAGAACTATCGGAAAGTAAAAAAAAAACACATAAAATTCAGAAAAATGCATGAAATATTTATTTGGATCGATAGTTGGGTCAATATAATTTAATGTTTGAAGATTATTTCATGCAAATGTTGGCCGCGGCTGCGCCTCAAATGGTCCATCCGCTTAATCCAATTTTGGCATACTCTTTCCAACATTTCGGCCGGTATCTCACGAATAATGTTGGCAATGTTGGCTTCCAGTGCGTCAATCGAAGCGGGCTTGTCGCTATAGACATTAGCCTTAACATAGCCCCACAAAAAATAGTCTAGAGGCGTTAAATCGCACGATCTGGGCGGCCAATTGACTGGTCCCAAGCGTGAAATAAACTGTTCACCGAACTCGCCTCTCAATTGGTCCATTGTTTCGCGTGCTGTGTGGCATGTGGCACCGTCTTGTTGAAACCACATGTCATGCAAGTCAAGCTCTTCCATTTTGGGTAGAAAAAAGTTTGTTATCATCGCACGGTAGCGCTCACCATTCACAGTAACGTTGTGATTCGCATCATCTTTGAAGAAATACGGCCCAATGATGCCGCCAGCCCATAATCCGCACCAAACGGTTGTTTTTTGTGGATGCATTGGTAGCTCTTGCAATGCTTCTGGCTGCTCTTCACTCCAAATACGGCAGTTTTGCTTGTTCACGTATCCATTCAACCAGAAATGAGCCTCGTCGCTGAACACAATTCTTCGATAAAAAACTTTCTTAACAGAGCACGCATTTTGGTAATAAAATTCAATAATTTGCAAGCGTTGTTCGTTTGTAAGACGATTCATGATTAAATTATAGACCAAACTGAAGATGTTTGACAGTGACACAAGATACAAAACGTGCGTGAGCTGTCAAAACTAGTGTTGCCAAAAAGATAATAGCAAAAAAATCACTCGTTATATATATATATATATATATATATATATATATATATATATATATATATATATATATATATATATATATATATATATATATATATATATATATATATATATATATATATATATATATATATATATATATATATATATTGTTACGTTTTTAGTCCTTTACATAAAAACGGTTTTATTATTTTCACAGGATTCGTTGAATTGCAATAAAATAAAACACGGATATTTATTTTACAAATAAATTCTCAGTAACACTTTATTTATTACTTTAAAAACACGTACAACTAAACGCGATGTACACACTAACTATTCTGGGCGATGTTTACTCGTCTAAGTTTAAAAACACACTTATCCATGTCGTCTGGCAGCCTCCCCTTATATAGTAAATTATAAAACCTTCTGGTAACTTCGCTTACTTTCTGGAATGTAGTTGTCTCTTTTTATCTTTAAGTATACGGCATGATCATTTGGTCTTGCTAAAGTGTAGTGTATGTGCGTGTGTAAATGCTTGAGATTATTCTTCTGTTTGTTTATCTTCGCACACACACATACTCTAATATTTGCAACTTAAACAAATTATGCTGTTATCAAGTTTACATCTCTGATGTTGTTTAAGTATAATGTCACTGTTTGTAATTGCAATTAAGCAGTCTCGAATAATCTTGTAGGTTCTAGCTACCGTTTCCTGAAGATTCCGGAAACTTCCATTTTCCGTTATTTTGAATTCTATTGGCAGTTGTCGAGTGATGCCAAGTTTAATTGTGGTACTTGGTTGCCAGGTTTTGATTTTATTACAGTGATTTAGGGGTATAAAGCAGATAATGAAACGGGTTGTCAGTTTGTGCCGTTACATTTGAATCTGCATTTTCATTTCGTAACACTGCCGCCCACTTAAGCCTGTTCGTCCCGAATAGGCACACAATCAGCTTTTCCATAGTGCGCCAGTCGTTCCAGGTGTACGATTTTCATTTTGGACCTTGGGCTGTTGTACTTCTGTATCCTATAGACGACATCGTTCAACCTTTTAATAACCTTATACGGTCCATCCCAATGAGTCTGCAATTTTGGAGACAATCCCTTCTTTCGTTGTGGGTTGTAAAGTAGAACCAATTGACCCTCATTGAATCCCTCAGAATTCGCGGCTCGGTCATATCTAGCCTTCATCTTGTCACTGGCCATTCTAATTCGGTTGCGTACAAATTCATGTAGCTCATTTAAATTTTCTTGCTCTTGGGAAGAGCTGGTGCCTTCTTCACTTGTTGGTGTAGGCTAACGCCAAATTCCAAATCACCAGGCAATTTTAATTCCGTCCCGAAGACAATTTTAGCAGGTGTTCGTGATGTTGAGTCATGTACAGCTGACCTATATGCCAACAAAAATTTGGGAATGTGCTCGTCCCAGTCCCTTTGATGCGCGTTTACCACTTTTCGCAGGTACTCCTCTAGAGTGCGATTAAATCTTTCTACCATGCCATCGGACTGTGGGTGCAGCGGCGTCGTTCTTGTTTTCTTTATCCCATATAATTCGCACATTTCCCGGAATATAGCAGACTCGAAGTTTCTACCTTGGTCAGAATGTAATTCTATTGGAACACCATAGCGACATACCCAGTTGTTGACAAATACATTCACAGCTGTCCTTGCTTCTTGATTGGGTATGGCATATACTTCTGGCCATTTACTAAAATAGTCCATCACCACAAGAACATAGCGATTCCCGGCGTCGCTGACGGGAAAAGGACCTGCTACATCCATTGCTATCCGCTCAAATGGTGCACCTGAGTTGTACTGTTGCAGCTGTCCTCGACTTTTTCTTGTTGGTCCTTTTGCTGCGATGCACTGTGGGCAGTTTGCTATCCAGTCGGCTACGGCTTGTTGACACCCAACCCAATAAAAACGCTGTTTTAGCTTCTCCAGCGTTTTTGTCACTCCCAGATGACCGCCACTAGGACCATTGTGGAACTCGTGCAAAACCTTATTCACCTTGGAGGATGGCACAACTATTAGGTTGGAAGCCATTTTACCATCTGCACTTTCCCATACGCGGTACAAGCACCCGTTTATCAGCTTCAGGCTATTCCACTGAGCCCAATAAGATTTCACAAGTGGGCTTTCAGCTGATATTACATTGCGAGCAGGTCTTCTATTTTCCTCTTTGGCTGCTATAATTGTCGCCAATATGGTGTCGTTTCTCTGTTCCGCTGACCAGTCCTCATCGGAATCGATGTGCGTTAGCCGAACATCAATAACGCATTCCTTCTTTTCGGCCTTAACACAATGTCTGCACTCCAAGCTGCAGGGCCGTCGTGATAAAGCATCTGCATTGTTATGCTTTACGCCCTTTCTATGCTCGATGCTGAAGTCGTAGCTTTGAAGACGTTCAATCCAGCGCGCTAGCTGCCCTTTAGGATTTTTAAACTGCAACAGCCATCTCAATGCAGAATGGTCGGTCCTCAGCGTAAAGTGTTGGCCATACAGGTACTTATGGTAGTGTTTTATGCACTCCAACACTGCCAAAAACTCACGTCGTGTCACACAGTAGTTTCTCTCAGGCTTTGAGAGTATACGGCTATAATAGCCTATCACTTTTTCTGTGCCATTGACAACTTGCGACAACACACCTCCTATGCCATAGCCGCTCGCATCGGTATCAAGCAAAAATTTTTCTCCAGCTATGGGGTAGGCTAGTACTGGTGACGTACTCAGTAAATCCTTCAGTGTCTGGAACGCATTCTCCTGCTGTTCGCCCCAGTGATACGGCCTCGACTTCTTGGTCAGCTCATGCAGGCTTGCAGCGACGTTGGCAAAATTTGGTACAAAGCGTCTGTAGTAGGTACAAAGGCCCAGAAAGCTGCGCAGTTCATGAAGATTTTTCGGACGAGGCCAGTCCTTTACTGCTCGTATTTTATCTTCATCCGTTGAGATTCCGTCTGCCGTAACTCGATGGCCCAAATACTTTACTTCTCTCTGGAACAATGCACATTTCTTCACGCTAAGTTTTAAACCAGCTGATGATATGCGTTGAAGAACCTCTGCCAAATTTTTGAGGTGCTCATCAAAAGTCTTTCCCATCACGACGATGTCATCAAGGTACACCAAGCAAGTCTTCCAGTGAAGTCCTTTCAGCACTCGTTCCATTAGGCGTTCAAAAGTAGCTGGAGCATTGCAGAGCCCGAATGGCATAACTTTAAACTGCCATAATCCATCGCTCGCGCTAAAAGCAGTTTTCTCCTTATCTTTCTCTGCAGGTCTAACGTGGAGAACCATTTCGTTCCAGCCAGCGTGTCTAAGGTGTCGTCAATTCTTGGTAGTGGATAACTGTCCTTCTTAGTAACGTCATTGAGCTTTCTGTAGTCAACGCAGAATCTCGTACTGCCATCCTTCTTTTTGACTAAGACAACGGGCGAACTCCAAGGACTTGAAGATGGCTCGATTACACCATTCCGCTCCATTTCATGAACAAGTTCTTTTACCTCATTCCGTTTTGCTAGGGGTACACTTCTGGGTGGCTGTTTGATCGGCCTCGCTTCGCCTGTATTTATTTCATGTTTCACTATTGCCGTTCTCCCTTCGCTTTGATCTTTCAAGGCGAAGACGCTGGTGTGCCTTTTTAGCAGCTGTTTAGCTTTATTTCTATCAGGAGCTGCTAATCCTGCTACCCATTTCCCCACGTGTTCTTCAAATTGTTCACGCTCTTTTGCGGACATATTGGCTGGTTCAGGCTTTCACTCGCAGTTTATTATTGCCTCTGGTGGAGTACATTGGCCTATAGCAGAATTTCCGCTGACGATTTTTTTGTTGCCTGATAAATTAAGTACTCTTATAGGGATCTTTCCTCCTTTGCAAGTTTTTACGAGGGCTTTTGCTGTTAATAGCTCGCTCTTAATTTCTGTTGGTTCTACTACCCACAACCGATTGTCCTCACAATCTCCCTCCATGCGTGCCCATATTACTGATTCAGACTGCGGTGGTATCGTCTGGTTTTCAATAGCAACTAGTTTCCTTACGTGCGTTTGATTGTCATATCCAACATCCAGCGGTATTTCAACATTACGCCAAATCATCACTTGTTGCCCCATATGCAGGTTGATGCCATGGTTTATCATAAAATCGGCTCCAATAATAACCTCGTCAACAATATCGGCAACGATAAACACATGTTTCACGCTTATATTGGCTATAGTCACCTTCGCTTCAGTCTTGGCAGGCTCCCCAGTAGCTGTACGTAGTCTTATATTCCTTAAAGGTTCACACTTCCCCTTCACTATATCGGGCCTGATTATTGACTGCGACGCTCCTGTATCTATGGTGAAGATGTGCTTTTCGCCGTTGATGTATCCACATGCAGTAAGGTTGCTATTTTTCTGCTGCATTACTGATATGGAGATTGTGGGGCCGTCGTTTGTGGGAGCTAGCTCTTGCCCCTTAGTGCTAGCTTGTTTTAGTTTAACGGGGACTCTTGTGTTGTTTGTTGGTTCACCCGTTTACTATTCCTTGGTGGCGAAACAGATCTGGCTCTTTTTCTTGGCGCCTTGCAGTTGCGTTGGTAATGGCCGACTTTGCCACAGTTATAGCACTTAACCTTTTCTCTATTTTGACTTTCTGCTAGCGCCTGTATTAGTGCCTCTTTCATCTGGCTAAATAAATTGTCCTCCTTTGCAGCAACGACCTCCACATTTCCCATTTTGCATACCTGCGGTTTCCAAATCACCCTAGCAGTCTCCTGAGCTAGTGCAAATGAAACCATTTCCGCAAAGGTAGCCTTTTGTGTAGCACACACTGCAAGCTTGATGTCAGGATCACGGATGCCGTTAACAAACGCCTCTGTTTTGACGTGATCCAGGAATGGATGGTTTTCGCCTGGATACGTAAGCTGCACTAACCGCTCAATTTCCATTGCGAAATCTTGTAGAGACTCATTGGGCTTCTGTCCTCTACATCGCAATTCCATGCGGTATATATCTCGCTTATGTTCGCCACCATATTTCCGCTGCAGTGCCGCCATTATGTCATCAAAATTATTTCTGCAGCTCCCTGGTACGGTTTCAAGTACTTCTGCTGCGGCTCCTTTTAAGGCCAAAATCAGCTCTATGGCCTTTTCTTCACTGTTCCAACCATTTTTGCTGGCAACTGTTTCGAACTGGAACTTGAAGATGTTCAAAGGTGCGCTGCCATCGAAACAAGGCGTCTTTACTCTGCTGGAAGCCTCTGGAATAACTCTCACTGGCCCTCCTTGACACTGAAGATTAACAATTTTTGCTTCCAAGTCATGCAATTTCTCGTCCACATCTTTTACATGCACTTCGACGCCACCAATTTCTAGGCTATGAAGTTTATTCTCTAGTTCTGAGAGTTTCCCGTCAAATTTGCTGACTTGTACCTCAATGCCATCTACTCTTCTATTTATGGTCTCAGAAATTTCTTGAAGTTTCTCATTTGTGGTCTTAGATGTTTCTTGAAGTTTCTCATTTGTGGCTTTAACTTCAACTAGCACCCTCTCGTTGTTACCTCTAGATGTTTCTTTAACTTCTTGAAATTTTTCCATCATAGCGGCGAACATTGTGCTTAAATCCATGTTGCTTGTCGTGGCACAAGTACATACCTCTATTTCCTCTTTATCCTCAAATTCGTATGTCCCGATGTCGATGCCACGCTGCTTGAACTCATCTATCAGCCTCTTCTGAAGTTCCACTTTATTGCCTGTTGTTGGCAGTTCCAGCTTACTCAGCTCTTTTTTTAGCTGCTCAACTTTTAGCTCTTCAAACTTCATGGCTTCTATTTTTTTAATGTCCTTTTTATTATTATTAATGTCCTTTTTATTAATTATTAATGTCCTTTTTATTAATTAATAATGTCCTTTTTTTATTTTATTAATTAATAATGTCCTTTTTATTTTGCAATTTTACTTCTGACACCAACTGTTACGTTTTTAGTCCTTTACATAAAAACGGTTTTATTATTTTCACAGGATTCGTTGAATTGCAATAAAATAAAACACGGATATTTATTTTACAAATAAATTCTCAGTAACACTTTATTTATTACTTTAAAAACACGTACAACTAAACGCGATGTACACACTAACTATTCTTGGCGATGTTTACTCGTCTAAGTTTAAAAACACACTTATCCATGTCGTCTGGCAGCCTCCCCTTATATAGTAAATTATAAAACCTTCTGGTAACTTCGCTTACTTTCTGGAATGTAGTTGTCTCTTTTTATCTTTAAGTATACGGCATGATCATTTGGTCTTGCTATAGTGTAGCGTATGTGCGTGTGTAAATGCATGAGATTATTCTTCTGTTTGTTTATCTTCGCACACACACATACTCTAATGTTTGCAACTTAAACAAATTATGCTGTTATCAAGTTTACATCTCTGATGTTGTTTAAGTATAATGTCACTGTTTGTAATTGCAATTAAGCAGTCTCGAATAATCATGTAGGTTCTAGCTACCGTTTCCTGAAGATTCCGGAAACTTCCATTTTCCGTTATTTTGAATTCTATTGGCAGTTGTCGAGTGATGCCAAGTTTAATTGTGGTACTTGGTTGCCAGGTTTTGATTTTATTACAGTGATTTAGGGGTATAAAGCAGATAATGAAACGGGTTGTCAGTTTGTGCCGTTACATTTGAATCTGCATTTTCATTTCGTAACAATATATATATATATATATATATATATATATATATATATATATATATATATATATATATATATATATATATATATATATATATATATATATATATATATATATATATATATATATATATATATATATATATATATATATATATATATATATATATATATATATATATATATATATATATATATATATATATATATATATATATATATATATATATATATATATATATATATATATATATATATATATATATATATATATATATATATATATATATATATATATATATATATATATATATATATATATATATATATATATATATATATATATATATATATATATATCCTACTCCCAACTTTAACCGGGCGTGTTGAAAAAAAATGTACTAGGTACTTTTGGCAAGTGACATCAAAAGTTGGCGCGTTTAGCACGAAATTTAGGGGGGGCCGATTTAAAAGTCGCACAAATTACAAGAAAAATCGTATTCTAGGGAGCAAAATAAGAAACTTTGCCGAAGGAACCATACCTCTACAATGTATTTTGATGTCCCGACTTTTGGCCCGAAGGGTCAAATTTTGAAAAATCTCACTTTGACCCATTTTTAGAGTGCCTCAATCGAGTCAAAATGTGTGACCGACCCCCACTAACTTTGGAGAGCTGACCCACCTATGCCAGTGGCACACCCCTTGGAACCACCCCTGGGAGGTTCCTCATACAAACATTTAAAAAAAATTACCGTTTTTGGCACTTTACAAGAAAAAATTTGCGAAATGGCTATGTTTTTTATTAAGTTATATATACAACCCTTGTTTACCTGATAACGAGATAAAAGTAAACAAATATCTTTAAGAAGTGTAATACCAACAGAATAGAAAATGGTAATTACTTTTTAATTGTGTCGTTCTAAGAATCTTGTTATTTTTGGGTTAAATACTGGTAATCCATGATAGCTACACTCTAAAACACTTTTGGTGAGAATTAGGTCGATAATAGTCGGCAAAACTTTACAGATTATTATCGACGTAAAATTACACACGCATTATTTTTGAAAAAATTTTGTTACTAAAAAAAGCGATTAGCTGAGTGCAGGTTTGAGCCGCGACCTCCTGACTGATAGTCTGACGTATCTACCATTCAGCCATAGCCGTATTATACTTTGTGTTACATGGACTAAATATGTTTATTGGACTAAATATGTTTATTTTGAAAGGTTTTTTCTTTAATAAAATAACTACAAAATAAATGTATGTAATTTTAGACAAAGAGAAATTTTGTACACAAATTTAGACAATAAATGATCGTAAATTTTAAGTAATGTTTTAGAGTATAGGTAATAAAATATATCTTCCATGTGTTTACAATATGCAGTAAAGAGCATGCCTAAAATCAGGTACGCATATGTACTATTTAGTTTTAAGGTTCTGATTTTTAGTATTTAAGTCCAATATTTTATAATAAAAATTTAGTATTTTAGAACTACTCAAAGCGTAAGCTACATAGTTTATTATTGAAACAATTATCCTATTACAATGAATCCACCATCCTGTACACCGCAAGATGAAGCCACAACAACTATCGAAAACCCAATGAGTCATATACCCAAGCATGATGTTACTGTTTTTGGTGTGTCTACTGATTTGAGTGATCTTAATTTACCAACCCATCTGGATATCTTGATATATTATTTTTACTTGAGCGAACGAGCTAAAACAGACCAAAAAAAGTTTTCCTACAAATCATTCACTATTGAAGTACAAAATAAGTTGATTGGAATTTGGAAAAAACTTGGTATGGAAATAATGGCGAAAAATTGTGTATATATTAAATTGTATAGATTGCTTGACGAATATCAAGACCAAATAAAGAGCAAAACGAAAAACCCGAAATTTCCAGTTTCTAAAATCTCTGGAAACAATATTTCACATTGGAACATGTGAATGCGATTTGAAGGCAGCTGCATGTGCATGCGGATCGATTCCAGAACGCCTCAAAAAGTTTATGCACGATCAACATAATCAGAGAAGACTAGCAGTGGCTGCATTTATGATGGAAATTGAAGAGCAAGTAGCAAGGTCTATGTCACCAATGTCAACATACCAACATCCCAATGATTCAACATACGCACCGCCATCGGTTCAAGAAGATATGGATACAAGCACAAGTTCACAATACATAGAAAGATACGATTGTTTTAACTTTGCCTTGGTATGTGACAGATTTAGTGTGCCTGATAGAGTAGCATCAGCATTAGGAATCGCTCTTTTCCAAGATTTAAAAATAAAAGATAAGCATGGCGAACCTCACATCATAGATAAATCGAAAGTTCACAGAGAAAAAGAGAAATGCAGACAAAAAGTGCTTCGCAAACGGTTAGATGATACCAATTTGTTAGCGTTTTCATTCGATGGCAGAAAACATGATACTTTAACGAGACATAAAATTGATGAGAAGTATCATACTAGGATGGTAAAAGAACCTCATATTGTTATTTTGAGAGAACCGAATTCTGAATTGATTGGTTACGTAAGACTGGCACATGAAAATGCTGAATACAAAACAACCAAATTAAATGATTTTTTCAACGATAAAAATATATCACTGGATGCATTAATTGGCATATGCACTGACGGTGAGCCAACAAGCACTGGCCCACACGTTGGAATTATACGACGATTCGAATTGCTGTTAAAAAGACCATTGCATTGGTTCGTTCGCCTTCTACACTTCAACGAACTTCCGTTTCGGCATTTGTTTGAAGCTTTGGATAAATCAACCAGCACTGGACCAAGATCGGCAAGCGGAAAACTGAGCCGTCAAATCGAAACTTGTGAAACTCTTTCGGTAAGTTATTGCTATCACTCATTTACTATAATTATCAACCGTTTTTAATTATTTTATTTCAGGTGGTGGATGGCTTTCAGAAAATTTGACATTATAATTACCGAACATATGGGCTGATGCACAGAACTACTCTGCTTTAAGCCCCATAACACTTAAAAAATAGAATTTATTTGAATATAAGTTACACCTTCTTTAAAAACGTTTAAAAATCGTAGTTTTTCTTTGGTGATGGTACGAGTGGTAGTTTCAAATGATGTTCTATTTTTGTCTTGGGATAAAGTACGAAAATATACAAAAACTACAAAAATAAACCTCTTGTTTCATCTCACGAACGGTCATCTCTAGAGCCCTAATATGTTTTGGGAACGATTTTTAATTTGAGAGAGGTATCAAAAACATTTTCAAACAAGAATGTAAACTTTTTTATAAAATACATATGGAAATAATGTACATTGGATTGAAGGGCTTAGTGCAATAACTCGGAAAGCCACATGATATAAAATTGGTTTTATGTGTTCACTACCTTGCTAAGAACCATAGCTTTGCATTCTAAATTTTTGGATAAATTCTAGTATTTTGCATATAATTAATTATGCTGTGTATTTACAGTATAAAACCCCACAAACCATACAATTTTAAATTTTGTTTAAACTTAAGTCGATTTATTACATATTTTGATTTTGTGGCCTACTGAGTTATTGCACTAAGCCTCTCAATTCAAATAAATTTTGTACTATTTTTGTTAATCTTTTTTCTTTCCCGAAATCTGATCGTCTTAATTAATGCATACTTTTCTTGTTAAAAGCCTCTAATTCTTTTGTTTTTATTTTCATTTCTAACATCTTAATCTTCATTTCACTTTCAAATAGTTGTTCATCTCTATCATTTCGTCGTTGCATTATTTTAAGTTTTTTTTCTTCAACTTCATACAGCTTTTGCTGGTAGCGAGTCGAGATGTTTAAAATTTTTTTCAATTCAATCATTGTATTTGCAATTTCATTGAAGACTTTTTCTTGCATAGCATTGTGTTTTTCTAACAATTCCTGCCGTTCATCATTGTTACTTCGTTTTCTTTTTCTACTGTCAGGAGCTGCTAACTTTTGCATTCCAACAGAATTTAATGAAGATGATGGCAATTCTTCCTCCACATCTCCAGGAACTGCTAACTTTTGCAATTCAACAGACTTTAATGAAGTTGATGGCAATTCCTCCTCCACATCCCCTAAAAACCTCTCTTCCACTATATAATAATTGTCCGCTTTCGTTATTTCCTCTGCAGATTGATTCCCTAGCGAAAAGTCTTCCTCGTCCTCCCAAACAGCCTGTTCCAGGATTTCTGATTTTATTTCACCTACATTTTCGGTTTTTATTTCTATCTCATCACGTTGAATCTCTAAAATAGCGCTATCGGTATACAATAGTTTTTGCGAATGCAATAAATTAGCGACAGCTTCTTCCAATGGATGAAGTGTTAAGTGTTTAAATTTCTGGCGGCCATTTGCATCCACTTCCTCCATCTTCGATAACTTCTTTTTCACCTTAAATTTAAAATCTCTCCAAACCTAAAATGCACTTGGCGGTTATTAAGCAAATGCAAGGCTTTTCTTATTTACCTTTGACCAACCATCACTATCCCTCATTGGAGGACCAAAAGAATTTAGTTTTATTGCGATTTCCTCCCAATCTTGCTTAAAAGTATTAGGAGTTGTTAAACGATGAAAGCCCTTTACTAAAGTTGGGTTTTTTTCTAATTCTGATATAAGAGTTTGAAATTGTTTTGCATTAGTGATTTTTAGTTTCTTTTCCATCTTGAACTCGAATAATTTTCTGCAAACTTTTATTTGAGAAGCTGTAAAATATATTGTCAATATTGTATTCAAAACAAAGTCTTTTCACCTCAATGTCGCCCAGAGACTTGCGCCGAGGGGTTTTTATCGGCGGCAGCTGGCTGGGAAAACAATAGTCGGGGGCGGCTCAAATTCGGCTGAAAATGCACATGGATGTTTATTAAAGCTGTGTTCTCACTATGTGTATTTGCCATATGGAATGTCACATTTTCTCATGGTAAATTTGTACATATAGTCTGAGCCCCTTCAAACAATAGCCTGTGTTATTTCTCTGTGTACAGTACACATTATTTAGAACGAGTTCTATTTTGAAGTGACAAAGCATCTGACATCAGCTGGGTTTTAATAAAGCAATTGTTTGCAGACGGGAAAATGAAATAAAATAATTATTAAATTAATAAAGTATTAAATTAAATAAAATAAGTGTAATATTAAATAAAAGAAGTATATATAACAATAAAATATGTATAACCAGTCGGCTGTTTATGATTGGTTTGCTTTATAGGTTATGTCAAATGCACATAACATACCAACAGGTGAACACAAAAAATATAAACCTAGATTGTCAAGCTTTTTTAAGGCTTGTCCAGATGCAAGCTAAAAAGCTATTTGTCAAGCTAAAAATTAATTTCTCTTCTGTTCGCAATTTTATGCATGAACATCAATTATATATATTACCGTTGGAATCTAATTCATGAATCATGCTAGAATTATTCGAATATATAATAAATGATAATTTATGTATATTGAAACAAACGTCTATACCTGATTTATTTTTATCATGATAAATGGCAAATTCTATATAGTAAAAACAGATGAGATAAAGCAGGTTATTTTTCAATATAAAGTTTGTCATTTGTCATGATGAAAATTAATCAGGTACAGACATAGGGTCAAGGCGAATTGATACCAGGTGCCCTTATTAGTGAAAATGAACTTTACCAAAATGTCAAACTCTATGAAAAAAACTATATAACAACTTTTTATCTATGGATTTCACATGACAGATTGGTAAAGTCCAGTTGTTGTTGTACTAATAAGGCCACTTGGTATTAATACGCTTTGGGGTAAAGGTTACAATGAAAGTTTTTCTCTAATAAATTTTTATATGTAATTTTCACTTTTGCAAAAAGCTGTCATATCTTTATTAAAAATAAAACACTTGTTGTTGGGAACTATTAATGGAAATTCGTTGAGTCTATAGAAAATGAAAAATTATATAGAGATTAAGAGCTTCTTCCCAAAGATATTTCTAGTGACTAAATATGGCCTAATTTAAAAACTGGACGAAGAGGACATCTTCATAAATTAACTTCGTTTGTATTTTCGATTCCAAGTAATAATGCGTTTGTAAAGAAACAAAAATAATGTAATTTCCCGAATTATTGATAAGAATTAATTTTAATGAAAATTTAATTTATTCGAAATCTTTTTGCAAACAAATTAAAGTAAAGAAATAGCAAATATATGTGGGAAAAAATAAAAATTCTTATGAAATAAAAAACATGACCCATTTGGAAGTAAGTACTATAATCCAAATAAAGAAAACACTTTCCAACTCGAATTGGCAGATCCCTGAAGGAACACATAAGAAATACAAACGAATTGATAACTTCACCTTTTTTGAAGTCGGATAATGAATATTTATTCTTTTGAATAAGTTTAAGTAACTGTCAAGATTTTTTTGATAAATCAAGCTTTTTTTCTAAATGTCAAGCTTTTTCACAATTTAGATCTGCCAAGTCTAGGTCGCAGAGTAATGCATACAAAAATATATTGTTTTATCTTACTCTACGTCTCCACCTAACCATAGACTACTAACTAGACCCGTCACTATGCAACAACATGAGGAAGATTGTATGGGAGGGAACGCAAATCTTATTTTATAATGTGGTTTCTAATTTGACTATGTCCTTCAAATTATCTTAGTAAGAGCACTTTGCATGTAAAACTGTACAACACATGATAACAGCCTTTTTTAGCTGTCAAAAGTGACTATTCTGTTCCATATTATGTGCAGCTAGCTTGATATTCTGTTGTAACTTGAAGTTATGACTGCGTTGTTAAAACAATTGGACTAACAACCATGCTATAACCTGAAAAAAGCATTAACTTGGGCGGTCTACACTTAACATTAACTTGAAGTTAATGTTAAGTTAGGTGTAGACTGCAAATTACTAAAATAATGTTTTTTAAATTTATAATCGCACTATTTCCCAAAATTAATATTTTACTTATTCAGTAGAATATTAATTGTTTATAAAAACACATTGACTACTAAGGGGTATTAGCTAGTTCCTATGCGCATTTCACTGTGGCTATATGCAGATCATCAGGGAACCTTTACCCAAAAATTTCATAGAAAAGCTAAAGATATTGTAGCAAACCTTTATTTAAATCAATAAGAAGCTTAAACAATATAAAAGCTTAAACATGAACATAGTTATCCATGATGTTTTTTATTTTCTTACTGTACCATATACTACACAGGCAGGCTTTTTTCCTGCTCTAATTGCGGATGTAAGACGGTATGTAGAAAAAATAAATGTAATAACAACAACTATACATGTAATACTCGTATAGTGTGATGTCAAACAAGTGTTTTTTGGCCCGGTGCTGCCATGTTTTTATGAATTTTTTGGGTAAAGGTTCCCTGATGATCTGCATTTAGCCCCAGTGAAATACGCATAGGAACTAGCTAATACCCCTTAAGGTGGAGGTACATACCACGCGTTACGCGGCAACGCTTTTCTTACTTTTCGAACTTTTAACGCTTTAAGAATGACAAGTTACACACCACGCTTTTGATGCTCTTCTGCTTATACAATTTCAAGCCTTTGCCGGCTATATTTTGTCTTGCCTTTAAGTTTTATTTTTCTTTATATATTTAATGCAGTTTTCATCCATTTTTTAATAAAAAAATTAGTTTCTAATAATTTATTTCCATTAAACAAACATTTTAGCATATGAATCTGGCAGCACTACCTGTCATTTTGTATACGACGCGTGAAAATTGAAAAATGATAAACTTTTTGCGAGTTACGCGCGTCGCAAACTTCGCTTTGTATCTTGCCTTAAAAATATTAAATTTGGAAAATAGTGCGATTATAAATTTAAAAAACAAAAATTTTAGCAATTCCCTAAAAATAACGAATAATAAAATAATGCTTGAACAAAAATTATGAAAAGAAACCATGAAAAAGTAGAAGCGGAAATTAAAAAAAGCAATCGGCGGATTATTTTAAGCCGAACAACGATCGCTGGTGGCGGCTTCCACTAAGCCGATTTTAGCCGCAAGAAAAATCGGCGGCGGCGGCTGTGGAAATTAGTCGGCGGCTCGGCGCAAGTCTGATGTCGCCTCGTAGACGTCGTATCAGAGGCCTGCGCCGATACCAGAGAAGCAAGCCGACTAAAAAATTTCGGCGGCGGCTGAAGGGCAAATATTATCGGCGGCGGCGTAACGGCTTGACGCCGAATTTGTGTGTGCTTGTGTGTAGAGTGGCTATTACACAGCGAACATGTTGTCGAGGATGTTGGTCGTCCATGAGCTATTACACTGTAGATCATATTAGCAAGCAACAGAATAAATAAATTTTTAAAGAAGACGCTTCGAAATGACGCATGAATTTGTGTAATAATGGTAAACAAGAAAACCCGAAAAGAAAACGATATATCTGATTTTTCAAATTTCTATTCCATTAAATTAAACTTCTATTGTCATTTCATTTAATTCATTAATGTAATACATGTGGCCTATATATTGTAACGGTTCAAAGTTGTGGTTGAAGTCTACTGACGATTTGGTAAAAGCGCCAATGAAATGCATATAGACAATTGCTTAGTAACCATCAACAAATAAATTTCATTTAAAATATTGGGCACTGTTAAAATATTACAAGATAACAATTCTATGAACAATAGCGTAACAATAAAAATATATGTAACAAAAAAATAGAAAATTTTTTTAATTTTTTGTTAGGAAGCAATACATATCCATAAATATATATCTGAAAACAGATCCATGTAGGTATAAATAATACCATATGTATATAACGAATTATCAATTAACCTTATGATAGTTTACAGCTTAAGCCCAATAAACCTAACTAGACAATAGGCGTATTAAAATATATTAGTAAACTCCGCTCAAATGTTGACCTTGACAGCAAAGTTACGTAAGCTTCTAGGTAAGTAGTTCCACAGACGGGCTGCGCGTACCATGAAAGAATTTTCATAACTTAATGTATTTGTGCGATGTATGAAAATTTGAGGATTTCTAATCATACTAATAAACGATATCATCTCGACAATAAAAGCAGGCCTTTCAAATTTAAGAATATTAAAGAAATTTCAGATAGTCGTCGAAAGAGAGATTCAGGAAATCTATTTCTGTTTTAAATTTTTATTTTTAAATTAAATTTCTAAATCAAATTCTTTAAATAAAATTTTTAATATAAATTTTATTTATTTTTAAAATTTCTGTTTCTATATAAGTATTACGTTTCTATTCTATTAAGTTTAATTAAATAAAATTTCTATTCTATTAATTTTCTATTTCTTGTATTTCAAATTCCTTTCATACAATTCTATAAATTCTTTTGAAAACTTCCGCTCACCAGTTACCATCTTTTCTGTTTAAAACTTTTTATTAAATTAAGATTTGTATGTGTATTGGACGAACTAGCAATTACACACGTTGGATGGGTGGATAGCGAGCCAAAATTTAAAAAATGTTTGCCTTGTTACACGAGCGAATCGGTTGGTCGAACATAAATTTTCGCTAACATGCCCGATGTGTAATAGCCGCTTAAAACCAAGTAATTTATGCAATTGTAAAGCTAAAAGTCCATACCACGTACTTTCGTGCGTTTCATACTTTCAACGCGTTTGTAAATTCAAGTTACATGCAATACGTTTTTTTGCACCAAGTTCTTTTGTTTTGATCAGCCGTGGTGTAATTTTGTTTTGTAAATTAAAAATTATTTTTGGAAAAATTAAATGTGAAATTCAGATTGAAAAAGAATTTGTGGAACCCATTGAGTTTATTCATGCATTCATTGAGTTATGCATCCATTGCATTCACTCAGTTTATGCATCATGCGCTTGCTTAACACCGCGTCTTCACGAGACATTAACTTTGATATAACATGAGGGAGAATGTCGGCAGAACAAAAAAACTAATATGTAAAAATATCTCTTCATGCCATACAACAGGACAACGTATTTTTAATTTTGTTATGAGATTTCATTTGCTACAACTGCTCATTGGGTTAATATGTAATATTTTGCGTAATTAGTTGTTTTATTTGATTTTTTCATAAAAATGTTACTTTAAAAAACCAATTAAACAATTTTAGATACACAAATTTACAGAAATTTTATAAAAAATTTTGATATTAATTTATTTCCATAAACACAAACACACACATTTATTAATTTTCATCTTTTTTGACATTTCATATCATAAGATTGTTGTGATAATATTTATTATAACAACGCTCTCATAATAATTATTATAACATTGCGATAACACTAATTTGAAGTCTACAATTAACAGATTTCTCTCTGTGATTGAACTTGACGCTTGCTAACAGAAAAATATTTGATATTATGTCTCGTGAAGACGCTATGTAATTGGGGGTGTGATGGCTCCACTATTGACAAGTGGGTGCCATGTTGTTCTCCGGCGATGTTTATGTCAAGACATGAGCATTAGCACATGTAAAGGCACAGACGGCAAATTCAAAAATACAGCCCTGCAAAAATTACCACAAATAAGTTGGCAACGCACATCAGTTTTATGGAACATTCTGGAACAATAACAGGACTTTGGCATAGTTGTTGTACGCTCCACCATAAAGAAGAGTGAGACAACCCTACCAACGACTGAAAGAGGAAAAAGCACAAGTAATGTGCTAAATAAAAAAAGTTGGAGCTAAAATAAAAAGAAGTGGCGCGAGCCAGACTGCAGTTTGGGAGTTCTAAAAGGGCACATCATTTAGTTGCCGTCGGTAATTTAAACCGCAGTGAAATGTGCTGTATAAAGAAAAATTAAAAAGAATTATAAATTGTAAAAAAATGCATTAAAAATTTACCGAGGGATGATAGTGAAAAAAATTAAAAAAAGGTAACGCAAAGAAAAACAAATTTTATATAGAATATTACAAATTTAAAGGTTCAAATAACTGAATTTAGGTCCAGCGCCTGCCGAACACGGAAGATTATCACCCGCAAGATCACCCAACTCCTTCACTACAATTCTCCAGCAACACCATTATCATCAAGATTTGTACCACCTCCCACTTTTCAACAAACTACCGCATCATCCTCCCCTGTTGTACCGAAAGACTGCCAAGTTTCTAAGGAAACTTACTATAATTGCCAACAAGAACTAAAGCCTGATTAGAAAATAGAAGAAACACCCCAAATCTGCCTCACCGGAACATCGTTTCAAATCCTCATAGTTAGGTACTACTACGGCCAAAAACAGCAACATCGGCAGTAAGTCATTAACAGGCGGCGTCATCCTAACGCCAGCTCAGCGCAAGGAATATTCAGGTGAGATTAAACGTCAAGTGCAGCAGCGTTAAGGAAATAAAACCCGCCAACGAAGCGAAAACCAAAGACGAGCACACGAATAACAATTTGTAGGAGACCTAAAGTGGAGAAGAACCCCCCACGGTGAGCTAAGCCGCAGCTAAACACCAACGTGCCGCACTTCCGCGAAGTGCAGAGGTACCCATTACAAATTTGGCGCCCAGAACGTGGGGCCATTCGTATTTTTTTATGCCTTTAAACAGTAGACGATCAAACAGAGTTACGGAATACTGTGGCATCTTGAAAGTTTGAATGCCTTGCTCGGTAGGAGGAAATTTTGCGCAATGCTGTATGTCCCGGAAGGTACTCGAAGTACCATGCCTGTGTTGCGACAGTAGAGCGCGGAATGACCGAATACTGAGGAGTTGAGTGGAATTGAATCAAATCGATTTCAAGGTAAGAAGCATGTTCCTAGAGCATATATAGCAGAGCTCATTTGTTCTTGTTTTGGAGAAGAGGCGAGGAGATTTCATGAGGCTCATTATTGTTTTTCTTTTTGCGTAAGGCAAAACATTTCCGTTTCAGTCATATTTGACTGCAGTTGATTCACCAAATCCACACATTCACACATTCATTACATCTTTGACACAGAGAATAATTTCGTTGTTTCTTAGAAACAAACGTTTTGGAGTTCGTATTAATATTATTTAATATTGAACTGCAGGATCGATTCATTTTCTTTTAACACCGCTAAATTTATTTTCGCTTCACTATGAATTTCAACCATAAAGATAAAGAAAACAAACAAATAAAATTTAAACGAATTTTAAAGTACGAATACGTTTTTGCTTTAATTTTTTTAGTAACAAATATACTTGTTATTGCATATACTTATTTAAATCACTTTAGATACTTATAACCCATACTTATATATTGATATTATATTTACATAAAATTTCAGATAAAATATATATATATATATATATATATATATATATATATATATATATATATATATATATATATATATATATATATATATATATATATATATATATATATATATATATATATATATATATATATATATATATATATATATATATATATATATATATATATATATATATATATATATATATATATATATATATATACATATATATATATATATATATATATATATATATATATATATATATATATATATATATATATATATATATATATATATATATATATATATATATATATATATATATATATATATATATATATATATATATATATATATACATATATATATTAGGGAAGTAACGATACGCCGTTTTGCCGATCCGATACCGATACCGATATTTAAAAATAAATATCGCCGATACCGATACGAATATTGCAATTGAGTTCAAGTTTAGATAAACAAAACTCAAGTGCAATTTTTTTTTCGTATACAAAATTACAGTGTAAGAGATTATTAATATTTAAAATTGATATTAACCCAGTATAAAAAATTGGAAGTAATTTTTAAGGAGCTACATTTTCTTTGCTTCCAAAAAATCTGTTTTAAAAATATGCAGATAATTAGTAAAAAAGCAAGAAAAAATTTTTAATTCCTTTATAATTTGAAAAAAATAATCTCCATGCTTTTTAAAAAATCGATTTTTTTAAAGGACATTTATCAACTAATATTCTTCTAAATAACTTAATAGCTTAATTATTAAAAGTCTTCTAAAAGTTTATATTTATTCACTTAAATTTACATGAAAATACAGTTTTCAATTTGAATTCTCATTAAAAAAAAAATTGTGAAAATGGGTAATTTTTTTATCCTTTTTCCTTGAGGAAAAATCATTATAGAACACGGAAAAAGAAATTTGTCCTAGCATCGCTTCCAATTAGGTGATTGGTAATCGAAAAACAGAAGTTCTTGCAATGGCAAGGATATGTAAAACTAATTAGAAATTGTCCAAATTCGCAAAACTTTCGGATCGCGAATTCTACATTTTCATGACTTCTTTGGAGTGTCTTTTTTCGCTGGAATAAGATTTAAAAAACAATGAATTGAATTTGAATTCATGGTAAAATTAACAAAAAATAAATAATTTCCGGATCGCGAATTCTACATTTTCATGACTTCTTTGGAGTGTCTTTTTTTGCTGGAATAAGATTTAAAAAACAACGAATTGAATTTGAATTCATGGTAAAATTAACAAAAATAAATAATTTTTCTACAAAATAACAGCATAAAATATTATTAATTTTTAAAATTGATATTAATAAGATTTAAAAAATAACGAAATGAATTTAGTTCATGGTAAAATTAACAAAAGATAAATAATTTGTCAAAAAAAAAATCTGAAATTTTTTTCAAAAGTATCGTCGTATCGACAGTAAAATATCGCCGATACCGATGTATCGGAAAATCTGAAGTATCGCCGATATATCGGTATCGGTATTCGTTACATCCCTAATATATATATATATATATATATATATATATATATATATATATATATATATATATATATATATATATATATATATATATATATATATATATATAT
Organism: Panzeria rudis; assembly: GCA_956483635.1. Lineage (NCBI taxonomy): Eukaryota > Metazoa > Arthropoda > Insecta > Diptera > Tachinidae > Panzeria > Panzeria rudis. The sequence goes on along the minus strand of OY101451.1, from coordinate 42,272,748 downwards.
ATATATATATATATATATATATATATATATATATATATATATATATATATATATATATATATATATATATATATATATATATATATATATATATATATATATATATATATATATATATATATATATTGGTACAGATAGATGTAGGTATAAACATTTCTGTTTCAATAAACTTTTTTTTATATATTTTTTATAGAATATTTACGGATTTAACAGCAAGGTTTTCATATAACGCGCGCTAAATAAACATACGTCATTGTCGGGATTTTCGAAAAGTCGGTTAATTCGGAACTATTTTTAGCTTTACTGATTTTCGCTTTCTTCAGTACCATTGGAAATTATCTCGTTTTTTTTTCGTAAATTTTTTTTAAGATTATACCGTACACGCCGGTAATATAGGATTTTTTATTTTGCCAGCTAAACACTTTTACAATTTTTCTTAAATTTTTTTTCAAGAATATTTTTGTCGATTATATTCAATAAGCTCTGTCGTATTTGTTTCAAACCATTTATCATCAATATAATCTTCTTACCTCAACTTTCGTCGAGTATAAACAATCTATCGTTTTGCGTTTGAATAGTTTTTTGTTTGGATCTACAATCATACCTTATTTTTATCCATACTGCACATAACCCGCCCATCTACACTTTTTGCAAATTTCTAAGTACAGCTTTTTTTTTTGATAGTTTTTGCGTATAGTTTTTGGGAGTACAAATCATCTATTCGGCATAGCTTTTGCGTATCGTTTTTAGAATACAAATCATTTCCCAGGATACATTTGTTATTCCATTATTTTTATTTTCCACTTTGTGGTTTTGATATCTCCGAACAATTCTCCGGACATTCATTACCATTCGGATAAACAATCTTTTTGCTGATTAGCTTCATTCTTAGCCATCGTCTGTTTTCGTATTTTCATTTTCCTGATCTGATCTTCTGCGTAGTAAATCGTTTTGAGAAAGTTTTTTTTTGCTGCATTGAAAGTCAGTTTGATTTGTTGTAATGAGTCAAAGGCAACTTCGTTCGTTGAGTAGAAATCAAGGAATCAGTGAGAACTATAACGCTCCTGTTGCGACAACAACAGTTACTACAACTCAGAGCACCACTCCAACCGCACCTACGAACACTGTTCCATCTTTACTCTCATTAAACTTTCCACCAGGTTTTGGACCTCAAACACATTCATCTCCAGGAATTGATAATACTATTACACAACCTACCTATAGCAACTTAACTGCCAGGAGAAGTAGTGAACAAGAAACTAACACAATGAGGAGAGGAAATGGAAATCAGCACCAACAGAACAGAAACTCACAGCCTACGAATGCAGGGGCTGAAGTAAACAACAGCGAAGACGATATTAGACAATACGTGAATGCATCGGTAGGAGAGAAGTACAAAATATGCAACTAATGCTGCCGCAGTTAATAAGAGGATCTTTAAGATCGGAACGGAAGTCGTCTGTTGATAATCAGAACCACAGATCATTTTTTGCTAATTACTCGTATCAACCACCACCACCACCTGAAGCCAATAATCGACGACAACCATTTTTCTTACCAAATCAGCCAGTTTTCAATCCACCACCAGTAAATCCACAACAGCAATCATATCAACCGCGTATGCCACCTCTTGCCCGCGACTTTCAGAATTTTCGCCAACCAATGTTCAACAACCAAATGCCACAATTCCAAGATTTTTAATCGCCGCAACAAAACAATCCGAGTACGAGACCAATGACTCCCAATCAATTGGAGAAATGGGGTTTGAAATTCGACGGGACGAACAGATCCTTTACAGTGGAAGATTTTGTGTTTAGGGTTGAATTGTTGAGGAGTGATTACAATTGTTCATGGGACGTGGTGATGAAAGGATTTCACCATCTGGTAACAGGAGCAGCTAGTACTTGGTTTCGGTCTTTTAGGATGAAATAACCCGTTTGTGATTGGTTTACATTCAAACATCACATCATCAGAAAATTTAGGAACTATGAGAGTGATTTCGAGATCCAGCGTAGGATTATGGAACGCAGACAATTACACAACGAGTCAGCTGATGCATTTATTTCCGAAATTGTCAGGCTTAGGAACCAAATGAGGATACATGTCGTGGAGCATGAGATGGTCAAGATAGTGAAGGATAACTTAAAGGTCAATTTGGCTCAGCTTGTTTTCCCCATAAAAATAGAAAGCCTAGACCAACTGTTAGAAGAATGTAAAAGAGCTGAGAGAAATATAGCTAAGCGAGCAGCGAACCGGATGTCATCAGCAAACCCGCGAAAAATATTTGAGATTGAATCGAACACATATGTAGACACAGATGAGCAGTCACTTCAAGTAGAAGCACTTCAACAAGAAAAATTTTCGACGAAACACCTAACATGTTGGAACTGCAAGACACCAGGTCATTCTTTTATCGAGTGTCCAGTTACCCAGCGAAGCATCTTTTGTTACAAATGTGGGTTCGAGGACGGGACAAGCCCAACATGCCCAAGATGTACGGGAAACCAGAAGCAGAACATGCGGAAAACTGGGCCAGCGTGTTCAAGCCCAAACTCAACCCAGTAAAAGATAATTTTTGCAGAACGCGAAAATTTCTAAGCATATAAGCAAAAATTTAAATTTTTCTGAAGAATCAGATTTAAATAGGACAAACGATAGTAATGTAAAGCGAGACGCTACCATTGATATTCTCGATGATAAAGAGGATATCATTTTGCAATCGACTGATACATTTTTTATAGAAAATAATTTAGATCAAAACTCACCACATGAACAGAATGAACAGGAAGCCAATCAAGAATTTAAGCCAACAAAAATTTTACACCGCTATGACCAGCATCTACCTTTCCTAAATAAATTTGCCAAAAACAGTGACAAAACCTTCGATAGAAATCCTGGTAGTGAAAAACCTATTGATAGGCAGATCGATAACAAGGTCCACCCATCATTAAGCAACCATCAACCTAATTTAGAAGAACGACAGAAACACTACAATAGTAAACGAGATGAAGCTTTCGCAGACTTCGTACCAGTTACCAGCCCAAGGATACTGAAAACTCGAAATAGATATGCTGAACGAAAAGCCGAGAGAAAATGCATTGAGTCAACATTAATTTGCAGCAAAGAGGATATAAGACCTTACATGCCAGTCAGTGTTAATGGACTGCAACTCCAAGGCCTTTTAGACAGTGGAGCATCAGTGAGCTGCCTGGGAAGAAATTATTTGCAAAATGTGCAAAGAATGAATGCAAAAGTGTTAGATTACAAATCATCGGTGAGTACAGCAGACGAAAGGAAACATTTGATTATAGGTAAAATTTCAGTAAGCATTGGTTATGGAGATAAGTCTGTAGAAGAAGTATTGTATTTAGTACCAAACCTTAGTCAAGAATTGATTTTGGGGTATAACTTTTGGAAAAAAATTGGTCTGAATATCTCGTTTGATGATCAAGTTTTGGATGAATTCACATCTGAAGCAGATTCGGAGGATATTAAAATGCATAAATTAACACCTAAACAGCAACATATATTGGAAAACGTAAAGTTACACTTTAAATGGTACACTCAATATGGACTTGGAAAAACAAAATTAGAAACGCACACTATCGATACCGGTGATGCGCCAGCGAAAAAGATGAGATATTATCCAGTGAGCCCAGCAGTACAGAAACTCATGTATGCTGAACTTGACAGGATGTTGGAACTTGACGTGATCGAAGTAACATCGGGAGTGGAATGGAATAATCGCACAACACTCGTTATAAAGCCAAACAAAAATAGACTTTGCCTCGATGCTAGGGAATTAAATAGGGTCACCAAGAAGGACACTTACCCCCTCCCAAACATCGATGGATTACTAGCTAGACTAGGTGATACCTACTACATCTCGGCGATCGACCTAAAGGATGCCTTTTGGCAGATCCCGTTGGATGAGGCCAGCAGATCGAAGACAGCATTCACAGTTCCGGGAAGGCCACAATACCAATTTGAGGTAATGCCTTTCGGACTGTGCAACGCTGCCCAAAGACTCTGCCGACTAATGGATAAAATTGTGCCATCTGAATTAAGGGATCGTGTATTCATCTACCTTGACGACTTATTGGTAGTGTCATCGTCTTTTGAAGAACATATGGATATGTTAAAAGTCGTAGGTCAGAGATTAACTTCAGCAGGATTAACAAATAACATGCAGAAATCAAAATTTTGTTACTCCGAGCTGAAGTATTTAGGTTATATTGTAGGTGGAGGGAAGCTTAAGACCGATACGAAAGCGATCATGGATATCAAACCACCGAAAAGTCAGAAGGATGTCAGAAAATTTTTAGGCACCGTAGGTTGGTATCGCCGTTTTATTCGCGATTTTTCCACTGTAACAGCACCTCTTACCGACACTCTCAAGAAAACACCGAAATTTCACCTGACCGACGGTGCAGTTAAAGCTTTTGAAGAATTGAAACACCGTTTAGTATCAAGTCCCATTTTGTCAAGTCCAGATTTCGATAGGCCATTCTTCGTGCAATGTGATGCTTCCAACGTCGGAGTAGGCCCAGTTCTTTTTCAGAAAGATGACGACGAGGGAGAACATCCCATCGAATATTATTCGAAAAAATTGAACAGTGCCCAACGGAATTACTCAACGACGGAGAAAGAATGCCTTGCCGTCGTACTGGCCATCGAAAAGTTTAGGCAATATATTGAGCTGTTGGATTTTACGGTCATCACCGACCATTCAAGTTTAAAACGGTTGATGCACCAACAGGATCTAAATGGACGTTTAGCTCGTTGGAGTTTAAAACTTCAAAGTTTCAAGTTCAACATCGAGCACAGAAAAGGCTCTAAAAACGTAGTTCCAGACATGCTATCGAGACTAAATATGGAATAAATAGTAGTAGACAACGCGCCAATCATAGATTTCAACACAGAAGCTTTTAAGAATCCAGAGTATATGACACTGATCGACACTGTCGAGCAAAATGGTGAGACTGTCCGACGTAAAAGTTGAAGATGGTATAATCTATAAAAGAGTTAAATTCAACAGAAATGAAGCTGACTGCGAACAGGAATGTTGGAGAATATGGTTACCGCAAGATTTAATTGAAGACGTCATCAAGAGATCGCACGGTAACAACACCTCACACGGAGGCACCGCTAAAACGCTGTATAATATCCGCGAATTTTTCTATTGGCCTGCTATGGTAAAACAAATCAAAGACTTTGTGCAGAACTGTGATACTTGTAAAGAGGTCAAACATCCGAAACAGACCTTGAGACCACCAATGGGAAATAAAGTTGAAACGCAAAGACCGTTTCAGAAAATCTATGTTGACTTTCTAGGCCCTTACACCAGAACAAAATCGGGGAATACTTTCATTTTGATTGTACTTGATCACAGAACTAAATTCGTGTTATTGAAGGCATTGCCAAAAGCCACTACCAAGGCCATAGTTAATTTTTTGCGGAATGAAGTATTTTATAAGTTTGGTGTGCCTGAGTTGATCCACTCCGATATGGTAATCAATTTGCGTCTGAAGCATTTAGTGATGTTTTAGAGCTTTTTAGAGTGAAGCATATACGTACACCGATCTACTCACCTCAAGCAAACGCTAGTGAGAGGGTGAACCAAACAATACTTAGCTCCATTCGAAGTTATCTGGAAACAGATCAGTCGAAGTGGGACGAAAACTTGTCTAAGATTGAATGCTCACTCAGGTCCATGGTGCACGCATCCACAGGTATAACACCGTACTTTGCATTAACTGGTTTTAATATGATCACGCATGCTGACGCCTACGAAATACTTCGTAAATTGAAAGCTGTCGAAGAGGGTGAAATATTAGTATTGCCGAAAGCCGCGCAGATGCAACTAATACACCAGAGAATAAGTGAAAAACTCCATGATGCCTATCAAAGAAATGTTAAATCATATAACCGTAGAAGCAGACAAGTATCGTACGTGCCCGGTCAAGAAGTTTTCAGAAAAAATTTTATTCAGAGCAATTTCGCTAAAGGCATAAACGCCAAACTTTGCAGACCATGGTTGAAATGTCGCATTCGAAGGAAAATAGGAAACAACCAGTATGAAATAGAGAACCTTAAGGGAAACCTTATAGGAGTAATACATGCTCAGCATCTAAAACAATAGTGCCGTATAATATCATTGCCCGCCTAACTCTTTCTGCTTTTAGTTTCTAATGTAAGCAGTATTTTCTAGTGATATCACACACACTGATATCTTGTACGCCAAAGCGATATTCATCGGTAACACCTGTCGCAAGGATACATCGTTTTGCTTGCAAGCCTTATTCTTAACGCGTTGTGATGCAGTATTTCAGTTGTCGGCGGGAAATGTGTCAACCGCTCAGGATCTTCGAAAAAAATTTTTTATACATATGGCTTTCGCACATTTCAGAGTTTTATCATATAGATCGTAATGTCGATAAGATACTATCTTGGAACCTCGAAACATCGTGGGATAGCCCAGTAGAGCTCGTCATACGCAACAATCTTGTTAACACAATCCTTCGGATACAGATACCAGGGATGGACACGCAGTAACAAACCTTCCTCGATTTGGATTTAAGAACGTTTCCCAACTCTTTTCACTTCACAAGTTGCATGGAAAAGAGCTGGCCTTGTGATGGCTCCACTATTGACAAGTGGGTGCCATGTTGTTCTCCGGCGATGTTTATGTCAAGACATGAGCATCAGCACATGTAAAGGCACAGACGGCAAATTCAAAAACACAGCCCTGCAAAAATTAGCACAAATAAGTTGGCAACGCACATCAGTTTTATGGAACATTCTGGAACAATAACAGGACTTTGGCATAGTTGTTGTAGGCTCCACCATAAAGAAGAGTGAGACAACCCTACCAACGACTGAAAGAGGAAAAAGCACAAGTAATGTGCTAAATAAAAAAAGTTGGAGCTAAAATAAAAAGAAGTGGCGCGAGCCAGACTGCAGTTTAGGAGTTCTAAAAGGGCACATCATTTGGTTGCCGTCGGTAGTTTAAACCGCAGTGAAATGTGCTGTATAAAGAAAAATTAAAAAGAATTATAAATTGTAAAAAAATGCATTAAAAATTTACCGAGGGATGATAGTGAAAAAAATTAAAATAAAGGTAACGAAAAGAAAAACAAATTTTATATAGAATATTACAAATTTAAAGGTTCAAATAACTGAATTTAGGTCCTGCGCCTGCCGAACACGGAAGATTATCACCCGCAAGATCACCCAACTCCTTCACTACAACACCTTTAAAGTTCTCACGCAATTTTCCAGCATCACCATTATCATCAAGATCTGTACCACCTGCCACTTTTCAACAAACTACCGCATCATCCTCCCCTGTTGTACCGAAAGACTGCCAAGTTTCTAAGGAAACTTACTGTAATTGCCAACAAGAACTAAAGCCTGATCAGAAAATAGAAGAAACACCCCAAATCTGCCTCACCGGAACATCGTTTCAAATCCTCATAGTTAGGTACTACTACGGCCAAAAACAGCAACATCGGCAGTAAGTCATTAAAAGGCGGCGTCATCCTAACGCCAGCTAAGCGCAAGGAATATTCAGGTGAGATTAAACGTCAAGTGCAGCAGCGTTAAGTAAATAAAACCCGCCAACGAAGCGAAAACCAAAGACGAGCACACGAATAACAATTTGTAGGAGACCTAAAGCGGAGAAGAACCGCCCACGGCGAGCTAAGCCGCAGCTAAACACCAGCGTGCCGCACTTCCGCGAAGTCTAGAGGTACCCATTACAGGGGTCTACATTACTTAGCAGTCACACGATCAAGTTTGCCTTTCAAGTATAATACACTCACACTTTTTTACCAATACACTTATACTTTTAAAAATTGAAATGAACTGGCTTTCAATTTCTCTTTCAAGTTGAGTGTTTCAATTTACGTTCAAGAAAACAGCTGATTACAATTTTCTTGTACAAATATTCTGCCGCCATAGTTTTTTGTTTTGTTTTTTACAACATTGCTTTCAAGTTGCGTGCAACCTACGTCACAGCTATCAATAAAAACGAATTTTGGCAAGCATTGTGTGTGAAAAACTTGAAAGGAAAACTTGATCGTGTGGCAGCAGTGTTAGCCATGAAGTTGGTATGAACATCATGTCGAACGTCGCATATGGATAATGTAGACCGCTCATGTCCACGTTTCGTCCATGCTCTGTGATCGATGCCCGAACATATGTCTGAGCATCGATGTTCGCCATGAGATTCGCCGTCAACAACCATTATCAATAGAAAGAAAAGAGACAAAAAATTCGTAAATATTGCATCTCTATTGCACTACCAAAAAAACACATTGATAAGTCGGTATTTAGACGATGCAAGTCTTATTGATCAGTCTTATTCAGCTGTGAGAAAGACAGAGAAATTAATACACATTTCTCTGTTTTTCTCACAGCTGAATAAGAAGCTGGTCAGTAAGACTTGCATAGTGTAAACTGGGACTAAGGCAGAACATGGATATCGTCCGTACAAGAACAGTGACAGTCATTTTACCGGCCATATGACTGGCATTGTTGATAGAAATATCCATCATTGCGTAGAACAAAGTTTCTATCACATTATCAAGGGTAATATGAAAAATATGATGGAACATTTTGTGTACGTGTGATTTTGCATCCTTCTCTAACTTATGCATTTTTTCGTCCATAGAACATATAACCGAACTGCTCACTCTAATGTTGTTTGGTGGACAGCGTTGATGGATATACCAGTCACAGTTTACTAATCAAACTTGATGAATAAACCAGTCGCAGTTGACTAATCAAACTTGATGGATATTTCGGTCACATTTCACTAATCAAAATTGATGTATATATCGGTCATAGCTGACAAATCAAACTTGATGGATATATTCTTCACTGTTGGCGAACATACCAGTTGAAATAAAACACTATTTATTCCAATTTAGATCGATTTTATCTAAAATAAACTTATATATAGATATGTACATACAATCCTAGTCATATAATTTATACAATTATTATTAAATACATACATGCCCAAATAAAGTTCCAAAGGATTATTCTTTTAGTAAATAATTTTAAATTAATTTAATCAGCAGTACTAACACCGTCTTTAGTGGAAAACCAATAGCTTCTTCAAATGCAAACAGAGAACAATTAGCACTAAAAAAGGGCGTAAAGTTAGATGAATGTTAACGATTAAAATTTTTATTTTCTTACCTTCCATTGTCCGGTTCAGGGATCCTTTTTGGCACAGGCCACCCGATCTGTATCCTTGGCCAATATCGTTGTGACACCTTCAGCCTCAGCTTTTTTTAAATAAATAATTCCAGTGCACTTTTTCCAGTTTACTTTTATATTGAAATTAAAATAAATTTTTGACGTCAGAATATTTCAAAATTGAAATTCTGCAACGATGATGGATATATCGATCAACAATGACAGTCAAATACAAAATTTATGCAAATGTATTAGTAAAAAAAATTGTGTAGGTATTAGTTTAGGTCATACATTTCTTCCCTGCCAACATTTGGAAGTGCAATTTCTGATACATTTTCTAAAAAGTGGCTTCTTTAACGCATCTAAATGTTATTTGGCAAATTTTACAAAAACAAATATATTAGTATCGAATTTTAAACTTCCTTATACAAATTTTAATATCAGTGACAACATCGAAGAAGTCACTAAAGAGTTAGTTATAAGATTATGCAAAATGTAACAAAAACGACACACTAATTTGTTAAGCAACAAAAACAAAATGTAAAGAATTCCACTAAATAGTTTCGTCTGGTAGGTATAACCGTAGTTGCTCGTTTCTTCCTGAGCGGTGACACTTCTATGAAAACAAAGTATTATCATAATGATTGTTTTGCACTTCTTGCTGTTACGTTTAAGTGACAGTTCCGATAGTAAATGTTTGCAGGGTTGTAGGGGTACGTATTCACCACCACAAAGAAGTTGATGAATTTTTTACAGTTGCTCTGCCGGCGTCATGTTCATGTCATGTTCACTCTACGTCTCCACCTAACTTGAAATGCTGTTGTAACTTAAAGTTATTACAATTGATAAACATAGATAGCAAGCTCTCGCACTCTCAATAAAATAATGACAGCTCTATTTACACATATAGATATTGTGAATTCAACAAAAATGAGAGGACACCATTTTTGCATTTCAACACAATTGAGAGACTATTATTTTTCCATTTGAAAATGCACTAAATCGTAACTTTTTTTCCACGCACAAAAACTTTTTAATTTTATTTAATTTTTTATTTTTTTTAATATAAATTTTATATTTCTTCTTGCTGTCATTTTAAAATATTTTTTTAGTTTTGTTGACATTTGTGTGATAAAATTTATCAAAGTTTTCAACCCTATTTTTCATTGAACAGTATTGTATTTTTGTTCCTATTTGGGAATGTATTAAAAAGCATTCGAAATTCATATTTTCATTAATTAATACAACAATAATTGCATAAACTTCTAAAAATTCATGTATAAAAAATATAAATAGTTTAGAATACTTTTTGTTACAACCAAGTGCGGTTTTAGTGCTGTGGGGAAATTTTTATTTTAAGCCAATACCAATACAAAATGTTCTACTAATACATCCTTAGACTTAGGTTTTTGACAGCACACTTAGGTTTTTAAAGTTTCTGTTTGGCCTCTATGTACCCTATGGTACCAGCGTTGTCAACTCGGTGCGTACACACCGTTTTTAGTGCTTTTTCAACATTTCGACGCTTAACATTTTCAAGTTAGTGCTCGAAGTTTTTTTAATTTAATTTGTTGTGCTTTTTATTTGGGAAGGTTCCACTAAACATAAAGTTCAAAAATAAGTTTATTTATCTATAAAAATTGTTTCTCAAATGTAAAATACTAATGCAACACTTTGCTGAACATACTTTTTTGCAGCCTTGTATAAGAATAAACAAATATATTTGGTTTTGCCCAAGCAAAATATAAATATTCAGTCGATATAAGCCTGTTTGAGTCATAAGCAAAAATTTTCATCAAAATTTTGTCTCTTCCTAAGTCTAGGTTCACACACAGCAAGTTTTCTTGCGCAAGTTTTTAAAGATGTATGTGAAAGATGAAATAAAAATAAATACAATTTGTAATCATTTCTCTTTTTTTCTCTGAATTAAAACTTGCCCTAGAAAACTTGCTGTGTGCGAACCTAAACTTATTCAAACGTAGAAGTTGCACACGTTCTTAGCTTGATGAATCTATTTAAATGAGTCTAAAAGACGTTCAGAATGTTTTTAAAGGCGGCTAATGCTTTGCTTCACATAAAGAACGGCATGAAGGGGAAAAATGCATGTTGTGAAAACTATGATGTGCCTCGATTTAATTACGCTACGCAAAAATGAAAATGCTTCGAGATCAAAATAGCAGATTATTACACATATGGGCAAATCCCAGAAATGGCAGAATTTTCGAGCTGTTAAAACTGCTTATATATGTTGATGGAATAATGTGCTATATATTTAGGGTAATATTTTTTATGTGTTTAGTTACACTTGTGACCGTAAACTTAAGTTTGAATTTTCGAGGTCGGAGGTGGTCAGGAACGCCACCTAGGTATCTTGAAAATAAGTGAGTGACTATTTTTTAGATTATCTCGTAAACTATAAGGAATATGTCTGAAATTTATTAATCACCCCTATCGTGAATAATTTTTCCCTCAAAATGTTTTCCCTTTCCCTTCTTTTGGAATCGTGAATAAAAAATCGAAAAATTCCCCTTATCATGAATGATTTTTTTCACGTGGATTTTTTCTCTTTTCCCCTGTTTTTGTTCACTTTATTTTGGCAGGCGGAATGGATAAATACATCATGTAATTGCTATTTTATCCTTCCAATTAATTATTAAAGCTTAAAATATTTATTTTTAGGACAAATTCAGTAAATAGTATTCATTTATCTTAATACTAACACATTTATCTTAACACTACCTCCATGCAACGCCTTCCCGGCACATATGAACTAAGTTTCGCGATGATAGAGTAGCAATTGATTTTTCCGCGTCTGTAGAGAATCATTCATCGCGTCCAAAATATACAAAAATCTAGTTTACTTACTCTTGAGAAATTTTAATTTAACACCAAAAGACTATTTCATTGAATGGCTCGGGTACTCCAAGGCATTGGATGCATCTAGCAATCCTGGACGAACAATTCGATTTTGTTTAGATTGATCATGGAATAAAAAGATAATTCCAATTATTATCACTGCATTTTTTATTTTTTAACAAAAATCTCTTTGATTTTTAATTTATTTTATTAAGCTTCTTCCTTATTTACATTCACTAAGAACTGATAGCGGGAAAAAATGTTCACGGGAACTTCACGATAGCAATTTTCCCTCGAAGGGAATGAAAAAATTATTTCCGCTCTTAGTTCCATGTTTGAATTAATGTAAATTCAAATTATTTTTATTAAGAGTGGAGTGTTGGAATAATCAAATCAGATTAGCAGAACGGATCAGTACTACTGATTTCTACAGGCCGCTACACCGTCTCATTAGCGTTCTTGTTCACTTTTAGGCTGAGGCGTTTTAAAAACGCGGCGTTTCTGCTTTTTATATTAAATTTGAAAGTTCTCAATTTTTCAAAACTTCAAATTTAATATAAAAAGCAGAAACCCCTCGTTTTAAAAACGCCCGTGTGGTCTCAGCCTTACCACTTATGAAGGTTGATACTTTTTACAAGGAAACATCAGCTACACACAAAAATATATATGTAAGATGTAATATTAACTAAACTCTCATAAGTAATTTCTATTTATATGAAAACAAAAAACTTAAGTTTTATTACCTATGCCATTAGGTAATTTGTACAATACAGTTTACCTCAAATCCTAGTTAATTTAACTATTAATATAAGGTGCCTTCTTCGAAATTATTTTTCATAGTGTTTTTCATATTCATGCCAAATGAAAATATTTTTGAAGGAGAAAGGTAATATTTTTTTAAATTCTAAATAAAATTTTTTTTTATTATTTTTTTAATTTTTTTTTCAGGCAAACGGTTAAACTTGTGTGGTTTCTAACATCAACTGAAGAAGTTGAATCTAAACAATGGAATCTATGGGAAGAGCTAATGCAAGGAATTTAATGGCGAATTTACTTTATTTTGCAATTGGCCCTGTGCTTCAACTCCCACTTGGTGGCGCTGGCAACCCCAAGCCAGTCAAAGAAGTAAGTGTTGTGGGCATTGGTCATGGCAATAGTATAAGATGTGGGGGACACATGGAACCCCAAGCAATGCGAGCCATAATGCAAATCACACCGGCGAGCTTAAATACTTGTATCTGCATATATACTTTTGAATACAGTGTAATCGGCTTAACCATGTTTGGTGCTTTTAAGTTGCTAAGACCGCGTTTGGCTCGGTTTAACTAATTTTTGCAGCAGCCTTTTTATAAATATATTCATTCTGTTCATAGAATTCGTTGGTGAATTCAATTAGAAATGGAGTTCCTTCCAACTTCTTTGGTTCAAAGTGTTTTTTTTCGTTCGAAACTGAACATGGGAGAAAAATATTCTAGCTGCGCCAAAATCATAAACTAAGAGTTCCTGAATTCCTTAATTTCATGAACCTTTAATTAGATCTGCAAGCACAAATGGATTTCATGAGTGCTGTCAAATCAATCCGCATCGCATTCTATGAACAAGTTTACTTTAATAAATTGTTTTAGTGCAGCGTTATACTAATATATAATATACATTTCGATAGCTTAATAGAAAACAGGGGGAACTAGATTTTTTCAAAATCGTTTTCTGGTAGCCAACTTCTTAATTTACCCTCGCTAAAGAACTAACCTCCGGTTTTTGACTTGATAATTAAGTTGTAACTATTTTTAAGTTATAATTAAATATGAAATTATCTTTTTGACTGCATATTTAAATAACAATTAATTGCCTAACCTTGTGTAATTAAATAAAAACTAAGTTTTATAAATGACCATATGATTTAGACTGCTTCTTGTTCTTGTGGAAACAAAAAATTGTGGCCGCTAACAATTCAACTTTTGTTGTCGACAAATTTCGGCTTTCTTTGTCTATATTTGTCTTTTTGTGATTTTGTAAGCTGTTTTTATTATTTTAAAACATTGCAGAAACTCTTCATTATTCTATGCTATCATAATAAATTTAAAAAATGTATAAGTAAATCTACCTAAATTTTTAGTCAGTTTTTCGAACATGAGAATTAACTCAAATTATAGGCATATTACCTAAGAAACTTAGTAACTGCCATTCTACCTATGCACTTAGTTAAATTTATTCCAAGTTTTTAGGAAATATTACCTATAGATTTTTTGGGTGTATATAGCCAATTTTTGTCACGAAATAGAATGCAAGACTTTTTTCATTTAAATTCTTGCATTCATTTTATTGTAACTCAACTTAGTTAGCCGAAATTTCCCCTATCTAATTTAATCCAACACTCACAAGCTCTTATTAGTTTTTGTTTTTCGTTTTGATGGGCATTTTAATCAATACCTACAATAAAGGCCCTGATTCACTATCCTACACGATCGCACGATTCATTCACAGGAAAATTTTACTCAAGTCTGACAGACTAAAAAATCGCTTCAAAATGGCGTTGTAGGTGCCACACCATTATACATAGTTGCATTTTTAGTCCACACTACCATACTTGTTTAGCACACATGTCATATTTGGCGGATCACACAGTCACGCGATCCGCCAAATATGACATTTGTGTTAAACAAGGATAGTGAATCATGGCCTTAAGGAATATTATTAAAAGCTTTATTTTAGATAATAATATTATCTACAACTTCACTAAACACATTTGTGTTGTAAATTGTAAAATTAAAAATGCGTCACAAAGGGTTCACGGCTTTGATAAAACGACAATATTTTTTGGCTGCAAAAAGGTAATTTACAATTTTCTTGTATTCCACTTTCTTTTATGAATTAGATTTTGTGTGCTTTATTTTGTAAAATTTACTTCCACTTTTTGTAGCCTGCGTAATAAAACTTTGTGCTTAATTATTTCGCTATACCGTCACTCGGATAACTACCTTGACGTGGTGTGGCGGCTTAGGTACAGGCTGTGTTCTCTGTTTTCAACTCAGGTGCTATGACGACTTGTCTCTCATGGCTTCTGAGTTGAAGATGGACGGTCTCTTGCTCCCTACTCAGGCTTACCATAATGACTTGTCTCTTATGATAAGTCAGAGTAGAGGGCAAATGGTCTCTGCCTTCTACTCAGGTGCTTTGATGACTTGTCTCTCAGAGCTACCTGAACGGAGGACGGATGACTTAAAAGTTTGTATACTAAAGGTTATCCAGCCCCTAAACACAGGTGTTAAGCGACCCGTGCCTATCGGATTTTTGCAGTCAGGGGTAAAATACTGTGTTAGAACGGCGCTTTGCTGATACCTGGGCACCTCAGCAAGGAGACAATAGCCCTTATTTTCCTTTCCCCTACACTAGTGGGAACTAACTGGAACATTCATATAAAAATTCAAATGACGAAACAATAACAGTGACGAACGTGGACACACGAGGAAATAACAAGAAGAACGAGACGGCGACAGCCAATACACAGGCTAGCCTGATGGTGAAACCAGGTCAGGCGAACCTTAGTACTAGTTCTAGTACTAGCACTACTGGTTTCAAAGTAAAACAAACTGCAGGAGGTGGTCAACATAAAATCGCCGAATGCGGAAAAGCTGCTCACCAAAAGGTCAGCGATAAACGCAGCGAGGTACCCCTGGATTTCAAACCAAGTACCTCGAAAGCTGCTAAAGCCCGTACCTTAACGTCCAAAATCCCATCTTCGGGTGCTGTCCGAGCCAAAACATGCAAGGCTGCTACCCAAGTGCCAATTGTGGGCAAAAGAACTGCGTGCAAATCCTCGCGTCCCCGAGTTCCACCTCCCCCTGCCAGCAAAGGAACTGCGAACAAGTCTTCGGGCTCTGGAGCTGTGCATCCCATCAGCGACAGCTAGGGAACTGCGAACCAGTCTTCGGGTCCCCAAGCATCGCTTGGTAGTGTAAGCAAGGGAGCTGCGAACAAGTTTTCGGGTTCCCAGCCTGCACCTCCATCGTCCCAAGGGCACACAATTGCCAATTGCTGAGGCGGCGCGCCGCCGAAGAAGTGTTGGATAGGTTAGGCAAAAAGCCTGCCGATTCTCTAACCAAGGAAGAGACATCTTCGTTAAAAAGGGCTAAGGCAACTTTAGCTGAAATGCAAAATCCTTCCCTCACGCCTAAGGGCGTGCCTAAACGGTAACTTGACAGATCAGACTGTTAAGTGGCTAAAGGCCAACTTGTTATGGCTGTCATAGATCCCAAGGGACACGCCAACATTTGGAACTCCTAAACGGTCTGCCGGAAAGCATTGATTACTGCTCACATATTCCTCTGCCTGATAAAAGATTTGCCGTGATGCTCTCGGGCACGTCCTCCCCTCGTCAGGGGGACGTGCTGGAGATTTACACGGACGGATCTAAATCGGATTTGGGAGTGGGTGGCGGCGTCTTTATTCCCCGTTATCAACAGAGAATTAAGTTTAAGCTACAGGATAAATGTAGCGTGCTACAGGCCGAAATATCAGCCATAAAAAGAGCAGCTAACTGGTTGAGGTCCAAATTTGTACGGACAGCAAAGCTGCGATCAAGTCTCTATCGGGTGTTTACACGACATCCACTTTGGTGTATGAATGCCGGATGTCTCTAAACGAGATGGCGAGACATTCGAACCTAGAGATACTCTGGGTCCCAGGGCACAGCAATCTGCCCGGAAATATTGCTGCGGACGAATTAGCCAAATCCGGGGCTCGAATGCAAACTCGAGACACGGATCAAATGGTAGGCGTACCGCTAAACTGCTGCAAATCTCATATTGAGCAGGAAATTTTTGGGATCGCGCAGACCAGATGGTCAAACGAGGTCACCTGCTCGATTTTGAGGTTAATATGGCCCCAATACGATTGTAGTAGATCTGCAATCCTGGAGGGGACCCCTCGTGGGCAAATACGCACACTTGTGGCGCTAATTACAGGGCACTTGACGGTAACTTGACAGATCAGACTGTTAAGTGGCTAAAGGCCAACTTGTTATGGCTGTCATAGATCGGGGTAACGCGGACTGTGCTATACTTCCTGAAAGATGGCGTATAGTGCGGCGGAAAATGATGGGGGTACTTGGTCGTGTTATTCAAAACAACCCAGGTCACCACCCGCAATGTGAGGACGCCGGATGGTTTAGAGGTCGGGTGAAGCTTATGGCCTGTGCAAATGAGCGATCTGTCCTGCTTTTAAAGCAGGCGATCGCCCTTTTGACCTATGGGAGGGTGCTAGTCTCGACGTGATTCCTCCTGAGGATATTCCACGTCGGCCAAGAGCCCTTGCCCGCATACCCGACACTCCGTCCAGTAAGAAGGAAATACTTGAACTCCTGCAGCTTGGAAATCCCGACATACCTACCCATGACTGGCAGGTAGTCAGGGTCTCCGAACCTGCAGGTTTCTCAAGAAAGATTAGTCTTGCTAAGCCAGGAATCCTTGGCACCACTTCGTGAGAAACGGGGAAGATGTACTACGGATTTGGAGTAATCTTCGTCAGAATCTATCGAGGTGATGCCAAGGGCTGCCTGGTTGAGGAAGAATGTGATCCGAAACCGGCAACTACCACAGATGCTATGTCAACTGAGGAGACTGCTAGTCTAATGTCCTACGAGGAAACTGTCTCCAACTCTGAGTTGGTGGGAGAGTTCTTCGGGAACATAGGCTAAGAGTTGACGAGGACGCCCTCTTGGACTCGGACCAAGAGGACTCCAACGTCACAATCGTAAATGGCCAGGTGCGGGCATGGTGAAGGCGACGCAAGTCAATCTTCATCATTCCAAAGCATCTTCGGCTGCGGCGTTCCTCCGGAAGGCTGAGAGAAGGGAGGAGCTCATGCTGGTACAGGAACCCTGCACACCAGAACAGGGTCTGCGGACTAGCCATGAAAGGCTACAGGCTAATACACGCAAATGGTCCAGGTAAGATCAGATCGTGCATTTTAGCCAAAAGCGACTTGAACATCTTCCTCTCTGATTTCAGTGATGAAGATACTGTAGCTGTAGCCTGGGAGACCGGAACAAACACCACCATACTGGTCTCCAGCTACATGGTGCACGACACCGAATCACCACCACCAAAGATTCGCGAGGTCGTAAGAATGGCGATCAAGAAAAACCTGCCGATAATCATAGGAGCTGATGCCAACGCACACCACGTTATATGGGGCAGTTCGGACTCTAATGCAACGGGTGAGTCTTCACTTGATTTCATTCTCTGTAGTAACTTAGACGTAGCTAACGTCGGGTCAGAACCCACTTTCATGATTACAAATAGAAGGGAGGTTCTTGACATAACGCTAGTAAGCACTATGCATTCTAACTTAGTTAGGGAATGTAGGGTCTCAAATGATTGCTCGTTTTCTGACCATAGATATATTGAATTCACTATAGGGATTCAGGTAGCAAGGGTAATACCCAAGGGAAATAGGAGGAAATCAAATTGGGAGGAACAACGCGAAATCCTATCCGATCTTCTTCCGGATCCACCGATCATCCAAGATCGGCAAGGCATCGAAACTGCAGTCGGCATCATAACAGATGCCTTTGAACTTGCCACATCAGAGTCCTGCAAACCTAGTATCTGCAGGGGCAGGATTAAACCACCATGGTGGAATCCTGAAATTGCGAAGGCTCGTCAAGAATCTCGCAGGCTTTTTAACGAGGCTAAGAGACTGAATAATTGGTCAGCTTATAAGTCCTCGGTAAATAAATTTAGAAATTTTATAAGAAACGCGAAGCGCAAGTCCTGGAGAACTTTCTGCAGTGGTGTAGACGGTACATCTGAGAACTTTCGTCTTCGAAAAATCCTATCAACCACTCCTACAACCATAGGTTTCATTAAGAAACCATGTGGTAGATGGATAACCAGCGGACATGAGACCCTTGAGGTGCTCATTGACTCGCATTTCCCTGGCTGCATCCCCTACACGGGAGAATGCTTGACCGTTA
The DNA here is from genome assembly GCA_956483635.1 of Panzeria rudis. Classification (NCBI taxonomy): domain Eukaryota; kingdom Metazoa; phylum Arthropoda; class Insecta; order Diptera; family Tachinidae; genus Panzeria; species Panzeria rudis. The sequence goes on along the minus strand of OY101451.1, from coordinate 42,253,709 downwards.
CTTCAAATTGTCACATGCCATAAATCGCCGTAAACAGGGAAAGGCTTGTTTTGGCCCGTTCAAGTCACCGGGTCCGGACGGCGTTATAGCAGCCGATCTACAGCAAAATGCGGAAATAATTGCGCCATGGCTAATAAGGATATACACAGCTTGCTTTCGGCTGTCGTATATACCAGCTTCATGGACTAGGTGTTCGGTAGTAATCATCCCCAAAGGGGGTAAAACTTCCCACACCTCCCCGAAAGATTTCAGACTTGTTAGTCTGTCGTCCTTCTCAAAACCATGGAACGGATCGTCGATCTCCATCTCAGAATGGAGATAAATCCGAACCTGCTATCAGCCTCTCAGCACGCCTACACCAAAGGCAAATCGGTTGAGACTGCGCTCCACTCGCTCGTTGGCTTCGTCGAGAAATCAATGGAGCAGAAGGAATATGCATTGGTGGCTTTCCTAGACATTAAAGGTGATTTCAACAATGTGAAACCAGAGACCATTATAATGGCTCTACGTTGACTGAATATTCATCAGTCGATAATAAGCCTAGTCTGGAATCTACTAACCTATAGGGTTATTGTATCCACTCTGGGGCTACCTACAATCTACAAGGTAGCAACCCTAGGTACTCCGCAGGGAGGCGTTCTGTCCCCTCTTCTGTGGAATCTCGCTTTAAACTCTCTGCTTATGGAACTTGATTTCAAGCTGCTTAAAACCGTGGCGTATGCCGACGATATAGCTGTGGCAGTTACTGGAAAATACCCGGATACCCTCTCACAGCGACTGCAGGATTCGCTGAGAACTATCATCAGGTGGACTACCGAAAGTGGTCTCAGTGTTAACCCTCAGAAAACGGATCTCGTACTCTTCACAAAAAGATACAAGATACCATCCTTTCCACTCCCGATTCTAAACGGAATGGAACTTAGGGTGTCTGACAGTGCGAAGTACCTGGGTATATATCTGGACTCGAAAGTGTCATGGCACCGTAATGTCGAGTCAAGGGCAAATAAGGCCGCGGTGGCCATATATACATGCAGAAGGGCCATTGGGAGGAACTGGGGAATAAATCCTAAGCCAGCTGATCTCATGGTCAGATAACTGGCCATGAACTCTGCGATCAGGCTCGAGACAGCAGGTGCATGGAAAAAGGCACCCAAGGGACACGCCAACATTTTGGAACTCCTAAACGGTCTGCCGGAAAGCATTGATTACTGCTCACATATTCCTCTGCCTGATAAAAGATTTGCCGTGATGCTCTCGGGCACGTCCTCCCCTCGTCAGGGGGACGTGCTGGAGATTTACACGGACGGATCTAAATCGGATTTGGGAGTGGGTGGCGGCGTCTTTATTCCCCGTTATCAACAGAGAATTAAGTTTAAGCTACAGGATAAATGTAGCGTGCTACAGGCCGAAATATCAGCCATAAAAAGAGCAGCTAACTGGATGAGGTCCAAATTTGTACGGACAGCAAAGCTGCGATCAAGTCTCTATCGGGTGTTTACACGACATCCACTTTGGTGTATGAATGCCGGATGTCTCTAAACGAGATGGCGAGACATTCGAACCTAGAGATACTCTGGGTCCCAGGGCACAGCAATCTGCCCGGAAATATTGCTGCGGACGAATTAGCCAAATCCGGGGCTCGAATGCAAACTCGAGACACGGATCAAATGGTAGGCGTACCGCTAAACTGCTGCAAATCTCATATTGAGCAGGAACTTTTTGGGATCGCGCAGACCAGATGGTCAAACGAGGTCACCTGCTCGATTTTGAGGTTAATATGGCCCCAATACGATTGTAGTAGATCTGCAATCCTGGAGGGGACCCCTCGCGGGCAAATACGCACACTTGTGGCGCTAATTACAGGGCACTGTTTTATTAGTACGGACGCTAGGATATTGAATCTACCGTATAATGATTTCTGTAGAAGTTGTCATAATGAGGAGGAGGAAGAAAATGTAGAGCACCTCCTCTGTCTATGCCCCGCTCTTTCCGATCAAACTGTGGTTTCACTGGGCAGCCCGCTGCTTCAGGATCTAGCAGTCTTATCAAACTGCGACATCAGACGGATAAAGTTTTTCATTCGATCTTCGGGTTGGTTCAACACTGATCCGAATTTCGCAACAAGTAGCTTCTGAAAAATTATGTTTTATCCCATTAGAAAGGCAATTAAATCCCATTAAAGCTGTCTTTACATGGTAATACAAAGTATTAAATACTTTGTAGAATCAAAATATTAGCGGAAATCACTCTTGGCATCATATTTGCACCTCTAGGACATAACCTATAATTTTCTGCTACAAATAATGAGTGTCTTCTTCAAACATGTAGGAAATACATACATATACATAGGTATTATGTATAACTCTGTAATTTTTCAAATGTACCATAAAAAAGAACTATGTACTTTTAATATAGTTCCTAATTTATTATTTGTAGATTAAGTATGAACTAACATTTATTCAAGATACATAAGTGCATTTGAAATTAAATACAAATAACATTAAATTAAAAATTTTAAGAACCCACGAAGAAAATAGATGATAACTTTAAAATGCTGGTCCAATTTTCTTTAAACAAAAGAAAATCAAGTCACCTTTCAAACAAAATTTACTAAATTAAAATCGAGCTAGCCGTTTGGGAGCTACGATGTCAAAGACACACAGATTCAATAGGATACATCTAGAAAAGATGTGATATCTTCTAAACGTCTGGACCAATTTTCTTCACCCATACAGAAAAAACTAAATCAAAATCGGTCCAGCCGTTTGGTCTGTACGAGGGTTCGTACATCCACACAACTACACAGACACTCACTACAAACTTATAACACCCCTCTTTTTTGTCGGGGGTTAAAAATAAAGGAACAAATGAATAAACGTACATACCCACACACACAAACCAACTTTTGTTTACTTTTCTTGTTGAAATAATAGATGCGTTCGACTACCCAAGAGTTTTTACTATTATTCACTGGATTTATTGAAAATGTAAACAAACATGCCTACTATTAGTTTGTCTTTTATTTTCGTGTTTATTTTTTACGCACTCTCAAAGAGTCTCTCTGAGTAATTTTGCTAATTGCATATATGCTACACCAGTTTCCTACAGTTTTTAGTATTGCATATCTGCTACTGTGTAGGAAATGTAAGTCTCATATTTTGTTCTTGTTGTGTTGCATATGGTAGCATATATCCTAGACTTGCAAGAGCTGCAAGGTTTGCAATAGTAGTTTCCTACGAAGAGTGATTTCCCCTATTATGAAATTCTCTTCGTGCTTAAAAAAGAGAACAAAAGTCTGTTGTAAGTATTTTTCACGTTTACACCTCTGGTATGATGATAATACACAAGTTTCTAAAATGGTTTAGAAAATAAACATTTACCGAACGCTTGTCAGATTTTGTATCCGTATTCTCTCCTACTCAATACATTTTGCGTTTACATGATAAGATTTTTTTCATTTTTAGACATCGTACTACATGTATTACCATGTAAAGATACCTTAAGCACTATGCATAAGTTGAAGGTATATCTTTTGAAAGAATAAAAAGTTTTATATACGAATCTGTGGCCGAATTACCGCATTTGTTATCGAGTAGGCTTTCGCATCGAATAAAATTTCGTCACGTGTCGAATGGATGGATTACCGGATTCGAAAAGTGTACATACCAAGTTTGTATTTCACCGTTTGTTGAATCGACTAAAAATTTGTAATACATTAAAGAAAAATTTTGTGTTTCTTTAAGCTAGTTCAACAACCAAGTCGATTTGACGACTGTAATAAGGTTTATTGGTAATGTTCCATGTTTTTTTGCAAAACATACAAATAAATGAAAATATTTTTTTCGATCGCTCTGGTGCTAGCGAGTGCAATTTAAGCAGCATGTACTCGATTATCGTATGCCGTAATCCCAAAAAGGAAAATTTCGAATAATTTTACTCGATCACGTATGCGGTAATTCGGGCCCTGAATATAGCGTTCGTATATTTTTGTCCGCTGAATTCAGAAATGACCAAGTTTTCGATAAGCTCTAGTTTCAAATATATACTTTTATATTTTCATAAATTACAACAATTTTGTTCTTTTTTATTTATGTTATTACTCCATTATATCGCCCATACACTTCAAAGTTGTACAATTCAAGGAGTGCGTTTTTAGAGTCAATAGTATAATATTAATTGTCATATTGCTTTTCATATTGCATAAAAATCATACAAATATATATCTTGTATACTAAACTCTTGAGGAGAGAATACATTTATATTTTTCCATGAAAGTGTGAGTAAATTAAAAACTAAAACTCGTTTTCTAGAAAATCAGTATTTTTGAGTTCTGTCACTTTTCAAGTGCATGTGCGATATGTCCTTTAATACATCAAAAATTGTGTATTTTATTTTATGAAATGATAAAATACATATTCGGCCATGCCACAGAGTTCAATTCCGTTTGGAAACGGAATTCAACCTACACCATTTTTGTAGCAGCTGGTGTCTAAAACAGAAAAATAAAATACGCAAATTTGTCTGGTGTGTCTAGACTGTTGGCGGCGCTATTATCTTAGGGTACGCTCCAGCTAGGACTTGACATCTTGGGGTAGATTGAATTCCATTTCCGAACGGAATTGAACTCTGTGACATGGCCTATTATTTTTAAATAAAATGAAAAACTTTTAAAAAGTTTTTTTTTGGGAATTTTAAATTACATTAATTTTAATTTTTAACGTGCTTTTTCCCAAATAAATATTTTACTTTTTGGGAAAAAGCACGTTAAAAATTAAAATTAATAGAAAAATTTTTAATTTAGAGCGTTTTTTCCAGAATTAAGCGTTTTTATCGCGTTTTAGTGCTTTTTGAAATTTAAAAGTTGACAACGCTGCATAGTACCAAAGTTTACACAGGTACGTATGGAATGAAAATTTTTTTCATAATTCAAACGAGAACCAGAAAATGTGTAATTGTGAAAAGATAGAGTGTGAAGTAATGATGAAAACGAATATGAAAAGTTTTTTTTCATTTCACATTATCACAGAGCCAGAATTGAGCCCTTGGTTCCAGTTCCGCACGATATAGTGGTTGGCGGGCGGACTCGCTCCTTATTTATAATGTTAGTAACATTTTTCACTTTAAAATTATTGTTTAGTAGACCCGCTTTTACCTCCTTTGGATCCACGTATGAATCGATGCCTTTTATAACTACCTGGAGGCCTTTTGCAATTTTCAGTTGGTAGGTGTAAAAATTTTCATTTTGTGTTTCAAACTCCGAAAATACTGAGCGGTTATGATTTTCTTCACTTACTTGAATTTTTGTCTCATTAATCACGCCGCGTTTTATCGGGATTACGTAAAACACTTCACCGATTAATTGTACTAGGCTTTTAATTAGCTCATTTGAGTTTTTCTCTCTTAAGTATATTGGGGCGGCTTGCTTGACTTGAGAAGTCATGCAAGCTGTCGTTTTGTAGAAGTGAAAATCGATTTTCAGAAAGCGCCGCATCAGATTTACCATCTTTGGCCATTTTCGCCAATGGAGCGAGGTTTTTCGATCTTGGACTTCTTTGGATTTTTTTATTATTTACCACTTTAAAATAACGATCAATACGCATTTGGATTTTCTGAATCAGTTTCTATGGGACACTTTCTGTCGTTTTTTCTTTTTCGCCTCATATTGTTGGCACTTGTGCTTTGCTATGAAGCTGGTATCAAAAAATTTACTTTTATATTACGGTCTGTCATAGACATTGAATTTGATCGCACAAAAAAATATAAGATGTAATATTAACTAAGCTTGTATAAGTAAATTTTTTTATATGAAAATAAAAAAACTTGGCTTTTTTAACTATGCCATTAGGTAATTTGTGCAATACATTTTACCTAAAATTAGGGATGCCAGACGTGCTCTTTTAAAGAGTACATGTACTCTTTTCTAAAAACTGTGCTCTTAAAACAAGCTGGTCCAAAAAAGCACGCAAAAGTGCTCTATTTAAGTAAAGTGCTCTTTTTTTATTTTGCATAACAAAAATTCCTTCACGCCGTTGTATTCTAACCAACGGCTATTTTACAATAATAAATACCAGAGACAAACAACAGAACGCAGCTGTATCTACTTGACTTTCTTCTCTATTCTAAAGCGGCCTTCAGACTATTAGATTTAGTATTAATACTTGTCAAAAACTCAAATCTTAAGTAAAAATCCAACAGTGTGAAAACAAATTGTTATGGTTTGTCAAATAATACGTAAAGAAATTTGACAGTACTATGGTATTCGTCATTTTTAGGAAATTTTCTAAACAATCACATATTTCATTTTATCAAGGTTGTCTTTTGCACAAACAAGCATAGGAATAACAAAAACAGTTGTGTATTTGTTTGTCGGCATAAATAAAGAAAAAGAAGAACGAAAAATTTGCTTAATTGCAAATTATTTATGTTACGTTTTATTTGGAATGTGATAGTGTAGAAACAAAATGTAATGAGAATATGTTCTTTAACATTTTTTGACAGTCAGACTGATTTTGATTTGATTTTCGTCTTACAGAATCTAATAAAAATCTCAAAGCTTGTATTACAATGTGAAAGGGCCTTAAGTAAACGTAAACGACGTTTTTTTTTATGAAAATAGTAGCTGCCTTTTCAGTAAATTAACAAACATTTAAAATTTCTCTCAGATAGTGATTTAATTTAAGGAACTAACCGACACCGATATATCAACGATAATTGAGATTTATTTTTTTTAATTTCACCAGGAATGCAAATTTAATTAGTTGTTTTTTAAATGTTATAAATATCAATTTAAAATATTAATAGTATTTCACGCTGTTATTTTGTAAAAAAATATTTATTTTGCGTTAATTTTACCATGAATTCAAATTCAATGCATTGTTTTTTTAAATCTTATTCCAAGCAAAAAATTAACTCCAAAGAAGTCATGCGAATGTAGAATTTGCCATCCGGAAGTAGTGCAAATTTGGATAATTGTTAATAGTTTTTACATATGCTTGTCATTGCAAGAAGTTTTTTCGATTACCAATCACCGGATTGGAAATGATTTTCCACTAGGAAAAATAATGAAAAATTAGCCATTTCGCAAGTTCTTTTTTATCTTTGAATTTGGAACGATTTTCCGTCATCCCACGTCAAATTTGGTTTGTAAACAGACCGGTTTCGGCTATGTGCCATCTTCAGTGTTCTATTGAATCTTTTTTTTATGTAAATTTAAACGCAAAACAGTCTTTTCATGTAAATATAAGTAAATCAATATAAACGTTTAGAAGAATAGTAGTTCATAAATGTCCTTTAAAAAATCGATATTTCTTCCACAAAATTAGATTTTTTTTTGTTTTTGAGGTAATTGATTTTTAGTTTGTGTTATGTATCTATTTTATATTGTATATTTTACTGAACATTAAAATGAATACATAATGAAACTATAATATTGAAATTTGTTTATTTTTTTAAAGAGAAGTAACACAATCAATGAAGGGGATAGAGATAGAAAGCTTAATTCATTTACAACTCTGCTATTGCGCGTTTTTTTGTAGATCAGTGTTTCAGCCCCTCTGGTGTCAAGTAGAGGCATTAATTTGTTTAAGCCATTTATTAGTTCTTTTACTTCGCCGACGGTTCTGCTACAATACCGACGAAGGAAGGTGCTGCGAAGTGTATTAGGATGTGTTAGTATTAACCGCTGCCGGTACTGCCAATGCTATGCCATAGATTATACGTAAATAGTCAACTAAAACTTCAAAAACCTAAGTCTGCTGTCAAAAACCCAAGTCTAAGAATGTGTTAGTAGAAAATTTTGTATTAGTATTGGTTTAGAATAAAATATTCCCCACAGCTACAAAACCATACTGAGTTGTACAAAAAGTATTTAACAAAATTTATATTTTTTAAACACGAATTTTTAGTTGTTATATACAATTAATTTTGCATTAATTAATTTAGAATCATTTTTAATGCAATTGAGCTCAACAAATTTTGATTCGCTAAATTTTTTTTGCATTTTTTCTATTTTGCTCTAAAAAAATTGTCCCAAATAGTATCAAAAATGCAATACTGTTGAATGAAAAAAACGGTTGAAAACTTTGATAAATTTCAACACACAAATGTCAACAAAATCAAACAAATATTTTAAACTTACAGCAAGAAGAAACATAAAATTTGTTATATGGCAAATAAAAAATTTTAATAATATAAACTAGTGTTTGTGTGTGCAAAAAAAATTAATGTTAGTGCATTTGTAAGTGCAAAAATTACGCTCTCTGATGAGTGTTGAGTTGCCTCTCTCAGTGTGTTGGATAACAAAATACCCATAGGTGTGAAGAGTTGTCAATTTTTTTTGACAGGAGCCCAGTTGACTATCTACGTATAATCTATGGTTATGCCTTCATCACTTTAACAGTGTGCTCTTTTTTGTTGTTTGTGCTCTTTTTTTAAGCTAACTGTGCTCTTTTTGCCTCTTCAAAACCTGGCATCCCTACCTAAAATCCAAGTTAATTTAGCTAATAGAACAAGGTGCCTTATTCGAAATTATTTTGGTTCTTAAGAGCGGTAAGTATTTTTGAAAAAAAATTATTAATTGGGCTTGAATAAATGTGCATCATTTTATAGCTCAATGAACTGAATAGCTCAAGGAACTGATTGAAGCGATGAGGATACTACAGCCACTGAACTGAGCAATACTTAAATCTAAAACTACACAGAAAAGCTTTTTAGACAGCAAAGATTACTTGAAAGTTACTGGCCGTAATGAGCGGTATAGGTGCAAATATATAGTAAATTAGTTAGTATTGAGAATCGTTGGTGCATGGGCTATTGCAGATTGTGTTAAAGAGAAATCTAAAAACATCAAAGATATTGAAATAAGTAGCTGCAGACTTACTTAACTCTCAGAAAACTGAATATATGCTGTACAGTATCCAGTTAACTAAAGGCCATAAGCACCGCAACCCAAAGTATCTTTTGTGCAAGACACGATACTTCCCAACAAGTCGTGCAGTTTGTTCGCAGGTTTCATCAATATGTACACGATACGACGGTATCGTCATTTCCATTGCAGAAAACTTTCAGGTCGCATTACCGAAATACAAGCTATAAAAGAAAATCTATGGATACACCAAATGGCTCTCAAGGGAAAAATAGATGTATCGGTATATAAATTTATAACACAACAAGAAAAAGTTGTACCTTTGGATTAAAGACAGGCAGAGCAAGTATTTCAACAACCAAATCGGTGCGTGAAATTCTAGGTTATTGCAATGAACAACGTGATTTGATTAGTTTACGAAACGGTTTAAGTTATTACATACATACATATGTTATTTTCCTGTTGTACACTCATAGAAAAATGTATCATCGCATTGATGACGCCCTATCATCAGAATTCTGGCATCAATGCTATGACAAATGTCATCAATACAACGAAAACTGACATCAATCTGATGACAAACATCATTATAGAATTTTGTCATAGTTTAAGTGTCATCAATGCAATGATTGGAATGACATCAATACGATGTCACTTATTATATATTATTAAATTGTAAAATATGTATAAGAGAAACAAGTAAACAATGTTATAATGTTTGTAGTTTGTATTTTAAAACAAATTTTATTGTTTTGTTTTTTATTTTTGTGTTTAAACGCATTTTTAAAAAGTTGTCCCAATCCAACTCGGCTGAGTTGTCACTAGTCTAAACCTACCACACTGGCAACTTGTCATTTATTCACGGCTATGGCTCGTCGGGCATGGGCGGGTGTTCGTTGCAGGCTTAGACTAGGTTGTGGGTACTGATTAGTTGTGCCAGTGTGGTAGGTTTAGACTAGTGACAACTCCGCCGAGTTGGATTGGGACAGTTATTGGCGCCCGAACGTGGGGCTTGAACGCCACTGAAGCGGCTCAGTGTTAATTAGAACGACTTTGTAAGAGTTAGGATAGTTGGTCTAGAAATTTTCAGAACAGTTTAGCGATAGTCAACTAGTAAGGAAAAATATACACTTGAAGAAAACCAAAGTGAGGTTAGTCACGGAGTAGATAAGATTTTATCAGCCCGTCCGCAACCGACTTTCAGGGTTTGAAGTAGCTATTGATGAAAGGCGTTAGTCTTATCGGTTCACGATTTGAACACGGTAATTGCAACGGCTTTCTGACATAGTAGGGGTTAGATTCTTGTAAGTCCAGTAGTTTTTATCAATTGATAGTAGAACTCTGTTGCGACAGGAACCCTTATCCCTAAAGAAAGTGCCTAGCTGATTTTTCTAATCAATTTTGCAAATGATAGTCAACAGTTTTAGCTCGAATTTTCTTTTCATCTTTATTTAAATCACTCAATGCTCACCTAGATCAAAAACATTTAGTGCTTGAATTTCTATCTTTTTATATTTCTGCTTGAAATACGGCAGCGATATAGACCACAACAACAAATAAAATTAAAAATTTTCTAATCAACAAAAGTTTTATACTGGTTTCAAAAAGTTTTGAATTTTGAATCCAGTACACGCGGATCGATTATCGATCCAAATTTCTATTACATTCAATTTTAGCATTAATTATCGGCTTCGGAAGTGAAACAAAACTTGACAGTACAAGTTTCAGTTCTGAAACAAATATAAAACAAAAACAACTTTTGATTTTTAATAATATTAATACCATTATATTACATTTCATATATTATATTATATTATATTATATTATATTATATTATATTATATTATATTATATTACATTTTACATACCATTTCATTTTTGGATTTCGGGTAGGCGTAGATAAAATATTTCTTCACATTAGAAGAAAAGTACCTGAACTCGAGCATTCTAGTTGTCACCTAGTAGGAGACTAGTAGGTGTCTACTTAGAATATTGGAGATCCGTAGTCGGCGCGTCGTAAAATAAACCAAACTCGTCGAACCCTACAGTCCGAATTTGTCCGTTTGATATATCTATTACAAAGTTATTATATACCGGATTTGACCAACAATCGTCGATATTATATTCTCTTAGGTCGTTTGATATCAGTTTTGAATTTTTTCGTTTTCCGTATTAAACCGTAGCGGGTAGGAATAGGTTTCACAATCAGGTAGTATAGTTAGGCACGCGTTGTTGTAATACCGTCGGCGTACAGGCAAGCAGTCTACATCAAATTACAATGGTGGTCGGAACGAGATCTAACAGCAGGTCAGACGAAGCTGATAATATGGAAACGTCAACCACAACCACAGCAACCACTACCACCGCTACATTTACAACGACTAATACGAATATTGCGACGACTACAACGATAGCCACTGCTAACACGATGGCTACAACCAGCACTACAGCGATAGATACGCGGATTTTAGAAAATACAGGAGCAGTATCAAGGAGACGTAGTATTGAAACACCACCAAGTGTACCTCGAGTAAGTGATGCTCTGGAGAATAGTGGAGCGAGTGAATATTCGGTAATCACGCCCGTATACAGTAGCATTAGTACGAGGGGGATCCGAGAAGCCTTTTTGGGTAGGAATGTTAACTTGAGGCCAAGTATTCACCAGGGGCAGTCGAGATCAGCAGCACCCATCACACAAGATGACTTAAGAAATTTTGAAGACCGACTATTGAATTTAATGCCCAGGTTAATACAGCAAACTGTGGATGCGCAGCTACGACAACCACAGGACAACATATCACCATCTGCCGCCAACTTAGAATTTCCAGACGTCTCACAACCTCCTCCAGCCAATAATTTTGAACTCCCAGATTTTTCTCAACCGCCACCCACGCGACGGAATGATACAGGACAACAATTACAACTGCAGCAATGGCAGTATCCCATCAATGAACATTTACCTAGCAATTTGAACCAGGGAAGGAATAACAACTCCAACCGAAATTATAACAGGAATGGAAATACCGTTTTTAATACAGCCAGAGAGAATTTCAATCCTTCAACCAGTAACGATAATCCCGAATTAATTTTTCGACCAGGCAGCCCTCATTCGCTTCAATTGCCAGCATCTCGCAGTCCATACACACACAACGCAAGTGTACGCGTAGACAAGTGGGGTATTATGTTTGATGGAACAAACAGGACCACAAGTATAGAAGATTTTGTTTTCCGAGTAGAAACGCTACAAGCGGACTATGGTTGTGAATGGCAGGAAGTCATTCGTTCATTTCATCTTTTATTAAGCGGACCAGCACGCGAATGGTTTTGGGATCATCGGCGGTTTAATAATGTTTCACGTTGGAGGGAGTTGAAAGCAGCTCTGATAAGCCAGTTTCATAAATACGATAGTGATTTTGATATTCAGAAAAGAATTCTAGACAGGCGTCAACAAAATATGGAATCCTTTGATGATTTTTATAATTCGGTATTGAAACTCAGGAATCAATTGAGAAGCCCGATTGGAGAACGAGACTTAGTAAGCATCATGCGTAGCAATTTAAAGGCATCAATGGCCCAACTTCTGTTCTCGGTACCCGTTAGTAGTTTATCACAATTTGTGAGGGAATGTCGTAGGGCAGAGAACTTGATTAACAGTCAAAGGCAATTTAATAGTAGAATACAGCCAAGAGCAGTTCATGAATTAGAATACATACCCACAGGGGATGAGGAAGATACACCAGGCCTTGATGCGATTGCAGTGGGGAAGAAATTGACTTGCTGGAATTGCCAGACAGAAGGCCATACTTTTGTTGAGTGCTTAGAAGAAAAACGCAGACTCTTTTGCTACAAATGTGGTAGGGAGGAAACTGTCACACCACGTTGTCCCACATGTCAGGGAAACCGAAAGCCGAAAGCGACTCGATCAGGGGTGGAGACGCGTTCCGTGATACCGAATCCCAAAACACAACAAGAAATCTTTCAGAAGCTATAACCGAAAAACCCGAATGCCATGCCACCAACGAAATTTCACCGACTATGACTTATCAAATTTTAACATCGGAAGAAACCATAAAAGAGGAACCGAAAGAGGAACCAAAACACATTGAAAGGATACACAAAACTTATGAAACCCGATTACAGGAATATGAGACCGCACGTAAGAGAATTTTTGAACCATCCGAGAAAATATGTAAAACGCGAGAGCGATACAATATTAGAAAACAAACCCGATTTGAGATTGCAGAAGCGAGTATTTATGAAGGTCCGGATAACAGGATTTATACGACGATTGAAATCAACGGCATACCGATTCAAGGCTTGCTTGATAGCGGAGCTACAGTAACCTGCCTGGGAAAGGATTGTCTCGATTTTATAGAAAAAGCGCAAATTATAGTACACCCATTTCAATCAAAAATTAGGACAGCTGATGGAAGACTTAATCCCATCATCGGTCGCATTCGAGCAAACATCACCTTTAACAAAACTAAAAAAGAAATAGAATTTTTTCTCGTACCTTCTCTGAAACTACCTCTATTCCTGGGTCTCGATTTTATGAAGAAATTTAATTTATTACGGTTTGAAATCAATGCTTTGTCAACTCAAGGAGTCAACATGGATGAACCTACGGATAGTTCGTTTCCAAGAATGCACAATTTAGACACTCGACAGCAACAACGTTTAGAAAATATCATCGAACTCTTTCCTTGTTTCACACGCCACGGCTTAGGGAAAACTTCCCTAGAAGTACACCAGATAGACACCGGAAATTCAGTCCCTGTTAAGGAAAAACATTACCCTGTATCGCCCGCGGTACAACAGCTGATGTATGGGGAACTGGATAGGATGTTGTCTTTGGGAGTTATTGAGCCGAGCGAAAGTCCGTGGAACAATCGAGTCACATTTGTTCAGAAGGGGGAAAAAGTCAGGATCTGTCTGGACGCGCGTCGGCTCAATCAACTGACCGTAAAGGACGCCTATCCACTTCCCCATATAGAAGGATTGTTAAGCCGTTTGGGCGATACGCATTTTATCTCCAGCATTGATCTTAAGGATGCGTTCTGGCAGATACCACTGGCAGAACAGAGCCGAGAGAAGACAGCCTTTACCGTGCCTGGGAGACCCTTGTATCATTTCACGGTCATGCCTTTTGGGTTGTGCAATGCGGCCCAAAGGTTATGCCGCCTAATGGACAAGGTGATCCCAGCACGCTTAAGGGAAAGGGTGTTCGTCTATTTGGATGATCTGCTGGTGGTATCTCCCGATTTTGAAGAGCACCTGGATATGCTTAAGGAAGTCGCGAATCGTTTGGAATGTGCAGGACTAACTATAAACGTCAGTAAATCGAAATTTTGTTGCCGAGAGTTGAAATACTTGGGATATATAGTAGGAGAAGGCAAGTTGAAGCCAGATCCGGGAAAAATCCAGGCTATATCAGATTTAAAGTATCCGACTACAGTGAAACAAGTCAGAAGTTTCATGGGAACCACCGGATGGTACCGGCGCTTCATCGTCGATTACGCAACAATAACAGCACCTATCTCCGATACCTTGAAGAAAACCAAAACGTTTATATTTCCAGAAGAAGCCAAAGTAGCTTTTGATAAATTAAAGTCACGATTAACTGCTAGCCCTGTGTTGGTTCACCCCGACTTTAACAAACCCTTTTTCATACAATGTGATGCGTCGAATGTAGGAATTGGCGCGGTATTATATCAGGAGGATGCGGAAGGGGGAGAACATCCCATAGCCTACTTTTCGAAGAAGATGTCGTCGGCTCAAAAGAATTATTCCGTAACGGAGCGGGAATGCCTCGCAGTCGTTTCAGCAGTACAGAGATTTAGACCTTACGTGGAGTTAATGGAGTTCGTGATAATCACTGACCATTCTAGCCTTAAGTGGTTGATGTCACAGCGCGACTTGCACGGAAGACTTGCCAGGTGGAGCCTACAGCTCCAAACTTATTCATTTACCATCAAGCACCGCAAAGGAACACAAAACGTAGTGCCAGACACGTTATCCAGATACGACATGGACGGTTTAGATACGCAGAGGGCAGGCATAGTGGATTTATCCTCAACAGAATTTCAGTCAGAAGAGTATACAGCTTTGAAGGAAACAATTGAAGGTAATAAAGAGAGCTTACCGGATATCAAGATTCCAGAAGGTTTAATTTACAAAAGAACGCAGTGTCACGACGGAGATTTAACACGAGAAGAACATGGATGGAAGCTTTGGGTACCGTCGAGTCTCACTGAAGAAATTATAGCGCGAGCGCACAGTCCACCCGCAGTAGCACACGGAGGTGTGGGTAAAACAATACGACGAGTCCGAGAACGGTATTACTGGCCACATATGAATGTCCAAATTCGCGAATATATAAACAACTGCGACACCTGTAAGGAATGCAAACCAGCTAACAGAGTGTTAAGGCCACCTATGGGGCAAGAGCCTGACGCTATCAGACCCTTCCAGCGCATATACATAGACTTTTTGGGACCATATGTGAGGTCGAAGAAAGGCAACTGTTTTATTTTTATAGTGGTGGATTATTTCTCAAAATTCGTTTTCTTGAAGGCAATGGCGAAGGCTAACACGAAGAACGTGGTAAACTTTTTAGTACAAGAAATCTTTTATAAATTCGGGTGTCCCGAAACTTTGATTTCTGACAATGGGCAACAGTTCGTAAGCAAAGACTTCACCGAGATGTTAGACACATTTGGAATTCAGCATATGAGAACAGCCAGCTACGCGCCTCAAGCTAACGCATCCGAACGCGTGAACCAATCCGTGTTAGCAGCTATCCGGTCGTACTTAGAAACGAGTCAAGTCGACTGGGATATACACTTGTGCGAGATTGAATGTGCCCTAAGATCTGCAGTGCATTCAGCGACTGGCGTTACACCTTACTTTTTATTATTCGGGACGAACATGATTACGCATGCGTCCGCGTACAAATTAGCTAGAAAGCTCAACTTGCTGGAAGACTCAGAAAACAGAATAGAGAACAAAAACGAATTCCTAGAGCTCGTTAGAGATAATGTAAGGAAGTCATTACACAAAAGCTACGAGTCCAACGCCAAGCGTTACAACGTGAGAAGTAGAGAAACACAATTTAAAGTAGGACAGGAAGTATTTCGCAGGAACTTTCCCCTGTCTGACTTTTCGAAACAAATCAGCGCTAAACTTTGCAGAAGATTCATCAAGTGCAGAGTAGCCAAGTTAGTGGGAAATAACTTATACGAAATAGAGAACCTGCAAGGAAAGAAAATGGGAGTATTCCACGCGAAGGATTTGAAAGCATAAACCACGACCGACGAAGTTACCGGATGAAATTTTTATCATATTAGCAAATATGATTTGCTAATATGATAAAATTTTCTAACCCAAGAAAGGGGGTGTGTCCCGTGTGGGCGCGGTGGATGTAGTGTGTGAAGCGCGCAAGTGAGGCGAATTAGTGTAGACGCGGCATTTATACAACTCTGCGCACATTAAAATGTACATTGATGGCCAGATGGCCGAGAAATAGAAAAAACGCTAATTTACAAGGGCATGCTACGAAATACATCGACCGTTCAAGTGAAGTTGGTTGCAAAACCAAACGTCAACCAGCCATAATGAATCAGCAAATGGTTGACTTCCGCCTTTTTCGTTTTGGGTGTCATAGTGGTTGGACGTCGGAATTTTTGCTCCCGCAAACATCAAGGGATTTAACACGAGAAGGAATAGCAGTCACTGGAAAATAAGGTAAGCAATGAATATAGACAAGTGAAAATCCAAAATTTACGTGGATTAACCATAGGTTGATCCAAGACAGTGTCGACTTTGGCAGAGTGTCTCAGAAGGCAGATAGACTGTGGTCTGAGATTCCCAGCTGACAAGGTTGGCCGCAGCCCTTTGAGAATTGTGGTTTTTGGTGAGAAGATAAGTGGGAATCATTGTGGCCACAGTCGGCGACATTGCTGGCAAGACAGAATAAAGCCAAGCAACGAGACCTCGGCGCAAGTAACCACCACTAAAAAATCACCCGAAAGATAAGACGAGGCGGAGCGAAGGCTATCAAAGCGAGGGCGGACCATACAGCAGCAGGGCAAAGCTAAGCCAACAGCCCGTTTTTCTCACCACACGAGCGTGGGACGTGGCAAAGAAAAAAATTCGAAAAACAGCCCCGGAAAACCACTAGCCTCCCCCATAACAACCAGCCAAGTCAGGCCTTTGAAGTCAGCAGACAATGGAAGACGCGCAAAAAAATTAAGCCAGCAGCAACACCTTGACCGGCAGGGTCATCCGGCTATCTAAACAACAACCAACAGCAACCAACACCACCTCAACAATTGCATCCGTCCGAGCTGAAGCACTCAACAATACATCAATAGTCTATACAGCCATTTAAAAACAGCTAACAGCAACCAACACCACCGCAACAACTGCATCCGTCCGAGCTGAAGCACTCAACAATACATCAATAGTCTATACAGCCATTTAAAAACAGCTAACAGCAACCAACACCACCGCAACAACTGCATCCGTCCGAGCTAAAGCACCCAGCACAACACCAGCATAACATCAACATTATATCCGGTCGAGCCACCGCGAACAGGTAGAAGTCATCATTTAAATCAGCCCGAGGCAAAATAGGGGACAAAAAGTCACCAGTTTCCGTTCTTGTCAGCGGATCACCTTTAGTCAGCGATTCACCGGTCATCAGTTCCGGCACAGCAGTACCCAGTAAGTCAGTTTATTTCATTTTGGTAGTATTTAGTTGTTTTATTGGTCGTTTGACCCTGGTACGTTCGTCCGTGTAGGCAAACGAGTGCCGGTTAGCTCGTTTGCGTTCGGTTATAGTTTTTTTATTTAGTTTTTGCCGGAGATAGAGAAACGGAAACTATTCATTCAATTTTGTGTTTTTATATATATTTATATTGGTATTGGCGGGGTGAATATAGGTGTACTTAGTTGCACGTATACCTTCCCCGGTATTACCGATACAATTTGTCATTTGCCAAGGCCGTTTTGGGCGGTCGCCAGAGAGGTGTCAGTAGTGAGGCGGCAGGGGTAGGGACAGGCCCTTTATAACTCCTGAGCCCTGGAAGTTGCCCATCCTCACTTCAGGACTGCTCTGGCAAAAACTAGTGAGCCTAAGAGCTCGGCGCGATTTGGCGCAATCCATAGCCCAGTTTTCAAACTAAAGTTTAGAATTTTTCCAAATTTACATTTTCATTTCGATTTTTTTGATTATAATTAAAAATTAAAAAAAAAATATATATATAATTTCGGTCTCAGTAATTATCAGTGCGGTTTCAGAATTGTGGTTCGGAAAGTAATTGTGGTTTTCAATATTGTTTCTAAATTGTATTTTCGGCCTAATTACTGGTCAAAATTTCGTTTTTCGGATCATAGCTTCCCTCGTTGAATTGAAATTGTAATCGCACTTGTTAAATTCGAATACTTGCCTAATTGCGAACACTATTTCGGTTTTCAGTCGTAAAACTATAATTATTTTCCAAAATTATAATTTTATCAAAACCATTATTACGATTTCGGTATTCAAAACTAAATTTCATTGAAAGCCAAAATTTGGTGATTCGGGTTAAGAATTATACCTGGCTTTGAATCACGATTTTGATTTGGAACTTAGAGATAAATTTGCCTTGCTTTTAAAATTAGCATTTCGTTTCCGGTTTGTGCAGTTATTTTGCGTTGTAGTGGTAAACTTTGTTTACAGCTAACAAAATTTCAGTACAGTGAAAAATTATTATCTCATATTCGGCATTTAAATTACAACAGTGTTATTTCTGAGTTCCATTTTCAGTGTTTCAATGTGATTTAGTCAGCTATACGCTTTTGGTTCATTTCCCAAAATTTTACGGGAACAAAATTTCATTTTACTGTCGCTTTCGAAGGTATATTTGTAATTTCTTTTTTTTCGATTGCGGATTTTAAACCCAGTTCATAAAACTTTTAAATTTTTTTTGCTCGCGCTGTTCGCAATTACTGATGATGAATTAAGTGTGTGTCATTATTGGCGAATTACAGTTATAGATTCGGTTCGGGAAGTGATAATTTTGTGAAGACCGGAATTTTGATTCCAGAGGCAAAATCACTTATTTCTTTTGGAAGTCAGTCGCCAGTTTTGATTTCACTATCGGGATTAGATTCGGAAATTACAATTCGGTCAGCATTTACGTCTGTGATCGCCAGTGTCGAATCACAACTCCCTGCTAGTGTATACGCGTAATTCCCAGTGTTGAATTACAATTCGGCAACGTTTATTTTTGTGATCGCCAGTGTCGATTCACAATTCCGCGCAAGGGTATAATCGTAATTCCCAGTGCTGAGTTACAGTACCTTGAAAATTTCCATTCGCATTTCGTGTTACAATTGTAATCTCCGAATCGATATCTCGTCGCGTGCTATAACCACGTTTCCTTTCGAAGATACGTTCTTCGAACGTTTCTGCGACCTACCAGTGTATCATCTTATCTATCACTTTTGGAAAACCACTCTTGCCTTGCCTCCTGAAGTAAAGTTACTGCTGGTCAGTGAGTGTGGCTTTCTAGTGAGAGCACCTTTTAATCAAGAGTAGTAGTTCAAAAGTAAGAGAAACTATCGGTTTTGTTCAAGATTTTCGTGAGCCTCGAAGGCTATTAAATAATAAAAAGATCATATATTACCCTAACACATACTAACCTTAAGATTTAAATGAATTTAAGAGAACTGAATAATATAAGAAAAAAATACAAAAACTGTGAATTACAGGAATAAACTAAATATATTTAAGCGAATATAGGTTCTAATTGTATCAACGTTCGAACTTAGGGAATTTTCATAGGCAATAGCCACTCGTGGCATAAGAACATACATTTATACTTCTACCTTGGAGTTAATAATAATAATAATATTTTGAATTGAATCGATATGAAACTTTATTTGATGGCTGAATAAACAATAGATCTGGTGGGTGAGTATTGAGTGAGAGCGATTTTGATTTAGGGGTGAATCCGATAAATGGCAGACGTGATCACCAAGGTAAAATGTTTCAGGATTTCAGAGAAGCGCGGGAGGGTAG
Source organism: Panzeria rudis (assembly GCA_956483635.1). NCBI lineage: Eukaryota > Metazoa > Arthropoda > Insecta > Diptera > Tachinidae > Panzeria > Panzeria rudis. Next base: position 42,233,781 of record OY101451.1, on the reverse strand, counting down.
CCGGCAGTTAAACGACATCTTAACTGCCACCATTCAACAAAGTCGTTTGTAAGTTCAAGCCATTTTCTCCTTTTTTGTTGATAGGTTTGTCGGTCACACTGGTACAACTAATCAGTACCCACAACCTAGTCTAAGCCTGCAACGAACACCCGCCCATGCCCGACGAGCCATAGCCGTGAATAAATGACAAGTTGCCAGTGTGGTAGGTTTAGACTAGTGACAACTCCGCCGAGTTGGAACGGGACAAAGTTAAACAACATGATATTGCATTGATGTACACTTATCATCATTACTATGACAGATAAAATACGCAAGACCTTTTAAAAACTAAGCCAGTACAGCATACATACACAAAAAAAAACGTTGAAACAAGCGATATTATGACACCTTTTCATCATATTGATGTCACATAGTCATCATATGTGTCATCAATATCAAATATAATGAGCGCGAAGAGAGTAAAGTGCGGAAAAACAACCAAAACATACTCTTGACACAAATGAAATAAAAGTTGTGGCAGAAAACTTGTCTGTTTGTTTGTTCTAGATCAGTAGCGGGATTCTATAACTTTTAACGATCCGACAATCGTTACATTTTTCGACATATTTAGTCGCTTGCAGTAACAATAGTCCTATTGTGTAATTTTATTCGATATCATGTAGCATCTGTTAAAAAAAGCGAAAAGAGCAAAGAGGAATGGAAAAAAACAAATGAATTTGTCCATGCTAAACAGTGCACAGACAATTTTTTTAATTTTTTTTAATTTTGAGAAATATATGTTAAAATAAATGTTTAAATGATAGAAATATTGTTATTTTACACATAAAGTGTTCATATGTTTGTGTATTGTTGTAGAACAATAACTTTAGTTGTTGGCATAAAGTACGTGCTACAGTATATATATATATATATATATATATATATATATATATATATATATATATATATATATATATATATATATATATATATATATATATAATGGGTGATTTTATAAGAACTATCGGAAAGTAAAAAAAAACACATAAAATTCAGAAAAATGCATGAAATATTTATTTGGATCGATAGTTGGGTCGATATAATTTAATGTTTGAAGATTATTTCATGCAAATGTTGGCCGCGGCTGCGCCTGAAATGGTCCATCCGCTTAGTCCAATTTTGGCATACTCTTTCCAACATTTCGGCCGGTATCTCACGAATAATGTTGGCAATGTTGGCTTCCAGTGCGTCAATCGAAGCGGGCTTGTCGCTATAGACATTAGCCTTAACATAGCCCCACAAAAAATAGTCTAGAGGCGTTAAATCGCACGATCTGGGCGGCCAATTGACTGGTCCCAAGCGTGAAATAAACTGTTCACCGAACTCGCCTCTCAATTGGTCCATTGTTTCGCGTGCTGTGTGGCATGTGGCACCGTCTTGTTGAAACCACATGTCATGCAAGTCAAGCTCTTCCATTTTGGGCAGAAAAAAGTTTGTTATCATCGCACGGTAGCGCTCACCATTCACAGTAACGTTGTGATTCGCATCATCTTTGAAGAAATACGGCCCAATGATGCCGCCAGCCCATAATCCGCACCAAACGGTTGTTTTTTGTGGATGCATTGGTAGCTCTTGCAATGCTTCTGGCTGCTCTTCACTCCAAATACGGCAGTTTTGCTTGTTCACGTATCCATTCAACCAGAAATGAGCCTCGTTGCTGAACACAATTCTTCGATAAAAAAGTGGGTCTTCATCTAACTTTTCAAGAGCCCATTCACCAAAAATTTGGCGTTGTGGTAGGTCGTTTGGCTTCAATTCTTGCACCAGCTGTATCTTATAAGGCTTCACACCCAAATCCTTCCGCAAAATTTTCCACGTAGTGGAGTAACAGAGGCCCAATTGCTGCGAACGGCGCCGAATCGATAATTCACGGTCATCACCAACACTGGCCGATACGGCTGCGATATTTTCTTCAGTTCGCACTCTACGTAAACGTGTTGGTGGTTTAATGTCCAACAATGTAAATTTGGTGCGAAATTTTTTTACAATAGCCCGAATAGAAGCCTCAGTAGGTCGATTAAACTGACCATAAAATGGAAGAAGCGCGCGATGAACTTTCTTAACAGAGCACGCATTTTGGTAATAAAATTCAATAATTTGCAAGCGTTGTTCGTTTGTAAGACGATTCATGATTAAATTATAGACCAAACTGAAGATGTTTGACAGTGACACAAGATACAAAACGTGCGTGAGCTGTCAAAACTAGTGTTGCCAAAAAGATAATAGCAAAAAAATCACTCGTTATATATATATACATATATATATATATATATATATATATATATATATATATATATATATATATATATATATATATATATATATATATATATATATATATATATATATATATATATATATATATATATATATATATATATATATATATATATATATATATATATATATATACTGTAGCACGTACTTTATGCCAACAACTAAAGTTATTGTTCTACAACAATATACAAACATATAAACACTTTATGTGTAAAATAACAATATTTCTATCATTTAAACATTTATTTTAATATATATTTCTCAAAATTAAAAAAAAATTATATATATATATACATATTTTTAATTATTTGTTATAAGTTGATTTGATTACACTTTTTTCTTTTTGTTTGTTTTTAAAGTTACTTTGTATTAATTTTTAAAAAAGATTTAGTTCAGCTTGAGGTCCGTTTAATAAATTGAAAAAACTCCTGATTTTCATTTTATTTATTTTAATATTTTATTTTCCCGATATTTCGATCAACTTCGTTGATCATCTTCAGGGGAATCTAAAAATATATACAAAAACACAAGTGAAAAAAAACAACACAAAATATAATAAAAATATAATTACAAAAAGGTAAATTGGAATTAATTGTATTGTAAATTTACATTTTTGAAAAATAAATAAATAAACTTTTAAGTAAAAAGCGTTGTTTAGGCTTTACTTTAATCAGCCCTTATCAATATCCAAACAAACACTATTTTTTTTTTGGTCTATATTTGTTTATCGTGCTTCTATATATCTGCGCACATTTTTCTACATCGCTCTTATAATTTAGCCTCTTGTCAGCTGGTACATTTATTATATGTAGCATTTCCAGTGTATATCTCTTTTTATAATTAGTCTCTGATGTGAGTACTTTTACATGTTCGAAATTTTTGCTTATGACCTGTTAAAGCACAGTGGGCCGCAAGTGCAGTTTTTTGTGATAATGGTTTTTGAGTTGATTTTAAGTCAGACTTATGTGAAGCCATCCTAGTCTTCAATTTTGTTTTTGTGGTACCAACATATACCTTTTGGCATATATTGGACCCGTCTTCATTACAACCAATTTTATACACTATATTCGACTTTTCATCATTTTTTAATCTTGATTTTGTTTTACTGAACAGTTTATTGTTTGTGTTAAAAGTTCTGAACGCTAATTGGTTTTTGTCTTTGTCGTAAATGTCAGACTGCTTTATATGTTGATGATTTATATGATTTGGGTGCTTTTTCTGTTTAAATACGTTCATTGCCGCTTTTGGCTTTTACATGTTCCAATAGATCTAATATAGTTTTTCTGGGGAAATCATTGTTTGCTAGAATATTCTTAATTTTGTTAATATTTTTTGAGTGGAACGTCTGGTCACTAATAGATAAAACTCTTGTAATAAAATTAATAGCAGTGTTCATAATTATTTTTCTTGGATGTTTTGAATAGAAATTTACCAATCCAACTTCAATGTATTGCCTTGCCTAATTATGACCGAGTCCAAATACGGTAGATTTCCATCCTTTTCTACCTCCATTGTAAATTTAATTTGTTCATTAAAAGCATTTAGTACTTGCAAAGTGTTTTCAACACTGTCTGATCTTACAACTGCGAAAAGATCTTCTACATATTTGACCAATAATCTTGGTTTGTTTTCCATTTTTCTTAGAGACGCGTCAATAGTTCCTCCATAATAATATCCGCTATTATAGGAGAGGCCGGTGAGCCCATTGGCATTCCTTTTCTTTGCTCATACAATCTGTCCTGGTATCTAAAATATCTACCCTCTTTTATACAAAGTGATATCATCTCCATAAAAATATTTTTAGGTATCCTCGTATGTTGTTCTAATGTACTCCATTTCTTCTCAATCGTTTTTAAAGCCAGATTTATGAGAATGCTCGGAAAAAGAGAAATTACATCAAAAGATATAAGGCTTTCGTTATCATTTATCGTAAAATTTGTAACTCGGTTTTTGAGATCCTTGGCATCTTTGACATTATAAACAGAATCTTTCGTCAAGTTTTTTAAAATTTCAACTAAATATTTACTTACTTTGTATGACGGCGAATTTATGGACGAGCAAATGGGTCGAAGCGGCATATCACTTTTATGTACTTTAGGCAGCCCATAGATCCTTGGTGATGTGGCCGTTTTTGTAATTAATCTATTTTTGTCAGATAAACTAATAAGATTCATATTGAAAAGCTGGTCTATTAGTGAATTGTTTTTGTTTTGCAGGGTTGTGGTTGGGTCTTTTCTCAGTCGCCTATATGTACACAAATCTCCAATAATATTATTCATTTTCATTTCATAGTCATTTTGCAACATAGCCACTGTATTATTTCCTTTATCTGAATTCAATATCAATATATCTTGATTTTGTTTCAGAAAACGTTCGGCCTGTCCCACTGTGTCAAGTATAAGCTTTTCTCTTTTATTGTGTTTGTTTTTGCCTAAGTGATCATCAATTAGTGATACAAGTTTTGTTCGCGCTATTTCTTGTTGTTCTTTATTTTCAAGTGTTTGTATGCATTCTTCACCATCTACAATGCATTTAAATAAAGGAAATGTTTTTGTTGTTTGTGGTAATGCAAATTTTGGTCCCAGTGAAAGAAGCCACTGTACATTTGTTGTTATTTCTTTATTTGTTTTGTTTATAAACCGCAAAGAAAAGTACACATATAAGAAAATTTGAAAAATTGAGAGAGATTAACAAAAAGGAGATAAATATGAAGTACAATAACGAGTGGTTTATAAACAAAACAAAACGTTTACATTTAGGAGATTAAAATTTATCGGTTAAAAAAACTGCTAACGGCCAGAGCTGCGAAAGATTGCAATCAATTTAATTGCAATCACATGATTTCATGTTATTGATTTCAAGTTTTTGATTGCAATCAAAATCGTGAATTTGATTTCATGATTTCAATTTGAAATCATGAAATCATTTCAATAAAAATTATTGCAATCAATTTTTTAAAATTAATTTCTATATTAATTGATTGCTATCAAATTCAGTGATTGCAATCAAAATGAAATCAGAATCAAAATCTTTGTTCAGTTATACTGTATGGTTTTTATCCAAAATTATTAAATTAGTTTGGCTTAAGTTCATTTTTAATTTAATCTTTCGATCAAATTATTTTTTATTAATTTAATAACTTTGGATAAAAACCATACAGTTCGACTAAAAATTCATAACTCAATTATTAAAACTCTAAAGGCACTTAGCTAAACATGAATGTGTACTGTTCCAAAAACTTGGGCAAAATAAACTTTCAATAAAATCCCAGCATTAAGAATATCGACGATATTCCACGCTGGTAAGACTGAAATGGAAAAAGCTTAAAATAGTTGAACATGCTAAGAAAAGACAGTTAGTGAATTTCCGAACATTTAGACAAAGTTCAATAAGGTTCGACTCGCCACAAGATGGCGACAGTGTGTTAATTGAGCTTACTAATATTAGTAGGATTTTCGCTACAGTGTTGTTGCCACTGTCAGTGGTAGCGTGGGTAAAGGACTCTGATGAGTAAACTTTTTCTTAACTAAAAAATAACTTGATCGAAAGATTAAATTAAAAATGAACTTAAGCCAAAATAATTTAATAACTTTGGATAAAAACCATACAGTTCGACCTGCAAAACAAAAACATTTCACTAATAGACCAGCTTTTCAATATGAATATTATTAGTTTATCTGACAAAAATAGATTAATTACAAAAACGGCCACATCACCAAGGATCTATGGGCTGCCTAAAGTACATAAAAGTGATATGCCGCTTCGACCCATTTGCTCGTCCATAAATTCGCCGTCATACAAATTAAGTAAATATTTAGTCGAAATAAAAAACTTGACAAAAGATTCTGTTTATAATGTTAAAGATGCCAAGGATCTCAAAAACCGAGTTACAAATTTTACGATAAATGATAACGAAAGCCTTATATCTTTTGATGTAATTTCTCTTTTTCCAAGCATTCCCATAAATCTGGCTTTGAAATCGATTGAGAAGAAATGGAGTACATTAGAACAACATAAGAGGATACCTAAAAATATTTTTATGGAGATGATATCACTTTGTATAAAAGAGGGTAGATATTTTAAATGCCAGGACAGATTATATGAGCAAAGAAAAGGAATGCCAATGGGCTCACCGGCCTCTCCTATAATAGCGGATATTATTATGGAGGAACTATTGGACGCGTCTCTAAGAAAAATGGAAAACAAACCAAGATTATTGGTCAAATATGTAGATGATCTTTTCGCAGTTGTAAGATCAGACAGTGTTGAAAACACTTTGCAAGTACTAAATGCTTTTAATGAACAAATTAAATTTACAATGGAGGTAGAAAAGGATGGAAATCTACCGTATTTGGACTCGGTCATAATTAGGCAAGGCAATACATTGAAGTTGGATTGGTATCAAAAGCCATTGTGCTCAGGAAGATTGATAAATTTCTATTCAAAACATCCAAGAAAAATAATTATGAACACTGCTATTAATTTTATTACAAGAGTTTTATCTATTAGTGACCAGACGTTCCACTCAAAAAATATTAACAAAATTAAGAATATTCTAGCAAAGAATGATTTCCCAAGAAAAACTATATTAGATCTATTGGAACATGTAAAAGCCAAAAGCGGCAATGAACTTATTCAAACAGAAAAAGCACCCAAATCATATAAATCATCAACATATATACCAGGGTTCTCTGAAAGACTAAAGCAGTCTGACATTTACGACAAAGACAAAAACCAATTAGCGTTCAGAACTTTTAACACAAACAATAAACTGTTCAGTAGAACAAAATCAAGATTAAAAAATGATGAAAAGTCGAATATAGTGTATAAAATTGGTTGTAATGGAGACGGGTCCAATATATGCCAAAAGGTATATGTTGGTACCACGAAAACAAAATTGAAGACTAGGATGGCTTCACATAAGTCTGTCTTAAAATCAACTCAAAAACCATTATCACAAAAAACTGCACTTGCGGCCCACTGTGCTTTAACAGGTCATAAGCCAAATTTCGAACATGTAAAAGTACTCACATCAGAGACTAATTATAAAAAGAGATATACACTGGAAATGCTACATATAATAAATGTACCAGCTGACAAGAGGCTAAATTATAAGAGCGATGTAGAAAAATGCGCGCAGATATATAGAAGCACGATAAACAAATATAGACCAAAACAAAAATAGTATTTGTTTGGATATTGATAAGGGCTGATTAAAGTAAAGCCTAAACAACGCTTTTTACTTAAAAGTTTATTTATTTATTTTTCAAAAATGTAAATTTACAATACAATTAATTCCAATTTACCTTTTTGTAATTATATTTTTATTATATTTTGTGTTGTTTTTTTCACTTGTGTTTTTGTATATATTTTTAGATTCCCCTGAAGATGATCAACGAAGTTGATCGAAATATCGGGAAAATAAAATATTAAAATAAATAAAATGAAAATCAGGAGTTTTTTCAATTTATTAAACGGACCTCAAGCTGAACTAAATCTTTTTTAAAAATTAATTAAATAAAAGGTTCTACTAAAATTACACAATAATTAAGGTTACTTTGTATTTTTATTTTTGTAGTTATTTGCTTTTGCCTTACTACTACTTGTGGAGAAAAAGAAAAAAAAGTGTAATAAAGTGAAAATTTGTTATAAGAAATATTATATGAATAAAATAAATTTTTATTGTAATAAAAACATAATTATATTGTAGTTTTTATTTATTTCGCCATAATATCAATTATAATAGTTTATCAAAGATGATTAATGACAGGTGATGTAAAAGTTGACACCACAGTGATGTAAAGTGTCATTGAGTCAAAAATGAAGACACTTGACATAGTATTGATGTCAAATTGCATCAGCGTTATGACGGGGTTTCTATCAGCGACATCATATTGATGACATTTTGACATAAAAATTATGTCAATTCGTCCTTTCTCTGATGTCAGTGTGTCATTGCATTGATGATAGATTTGTCATCATTGGTATTGATGACCAGCTGAAGTAAAGGTTGACATCACCATGATGTTAAGTGTCATGGGGTCAAAAATGAAGACACTTGACATTGCATTGATGTCAGATTACATCAGGGTTATGACGCTTTTTCTATCAGTGTAGTTATTTTTATTATAATAATCATTATTACTCAAAGAAATTTATTATTCAGGCTTAAGTTCGTTCAATTTAATTTTTACAATTAAATCATTTTTTATTGAGAAATAATTTTTCAAAGCATGTGGCAATTGAAAAGTACAAATACCAATTTCTTGACTTTTGTAAAGGTCGAACTGAACATCGATGTTTTCGGGATTAACCACAATCCCATCGTCAGAGCTCTCTATACTTTAGGCTACTCAGCCCCCAAAGTCAAGCGGTAAATATCTGGCATTAAACCAATTGCATTAAAGCTCTATGTTTCCTGGCATTAAGCTTATTTTATGGTGGCTTAGAAATTTACCTTACTTGGCACTTATCCTAATCAACAACCACACTTGTGCTTTTTGTTTATATTTCTCACCCAAGATTGAGAAAGCTCCTTTCTCTAGTTCTTAGGGTTTTCATATGTTTTGTTTTATCCGTATTACACGGGAAACTATCTAACATATTTTGTACTATGTGCCTCAAGTGTTAATAATTGAAGTTGTGTGTATTTAGTCGAACTATATGGGTTTTATCCAAAGAAATTTATTATTCAGGCTTAAGTTCGTTCAATTTAATTTTTACAATTAAATCATTTTTTATTGAGAAATAATTTTTCAAAGCTTGTGGCAATTGAGTAGAGTATATAGAGAGCTCTGACGATGGGATTGTGGTTAATCCAGAAAACATCGATGTTCAGTTCGACCTTTACAATAGTCAAGAAATTGGTATTTGTACTTTTCAATTGCCACATGTTTTGAAAAATTATTTCTCAATAAAAAATGATTTAATTGTAAAAATTAAATTGAACGAACTTAAGCCTGAATAATAAATTTCTTTGGATAAAACCCATATAGTTGGACTAAATACACACAACTTCAATCATTATTACTTTTATGATACATATTTATATGCAAATAAAGCTAATAAGAATTCAAAATGTTTTTTATTACAAAAATAGTAGATGTTTGACAAATAATTACGAAAACTTATAGTAAACTGAAATCTTTGATCATTTACCAAAACTAAAACGATGAATTAACCTTGTTATCATATACCTAGTTTATACGCAGAGCTTATTTGCAAATAAAAACGTAAAATGCTGCCAAATCCTTTTTTATTGTAACTTATTAAATCACTGATTCTTCATCTATTTGTGAATATATTTATCTATTTATTATTTTTTTATTAACAAACATATGTAAAGGAGGCACCCCAAACTTCTTATTTGCAAATAGCGCGTTAATCAGTAATTGTTTTCGTGAGTTATTAATTTACAATAAAAATACATACTTGGTAGCACTACATTTTTATTTGCAAATAACTCGTGCGTATAAACGTACTAATAGGTAATTTAAGTCGATCTTTCGAAAATTGACATCAACTAAAATTTTTGTTAAGTTAACTAAAAAACTTTGTAAATGCCATTCTACCCTTTCACTTAGTTAAAATTATATCATAATTTTAGGAAATATAACCTATGATATTTTGTATGTGTACCCGTGTACGCATGTGTAAATTTTTGTTTACTGGGTTATCACATTCTGCAGCAACAACAGTAACGTAGGCATTTCTGTTGTTTGGTGCTGTTTTTGTTGTGGTACTCATATATGTACATATGTACATATATGAGTACCAAATATATTTGTTGTTCCTGTGCCTGCTTGCTTATGCTGACTTTAGACGACAATTTTTTTACATATGGCTTGTTAGGTGTGTGAGGCATATGTAACTTCGCATGTTTGTCAAAATTGTCAATTTACAGACGGTTTATAATATTTGCTTTCACACGTAAATGTGCAATTACATCTGACATAACCTCTGAGTGTTCACAACAGCTGAGTTTTTGCACAATTTTCGTAATTATATAAAGCGCTCTTTTCTTTTTAATGTTTTTTCAACTAAACCACACTTTTGATAATTTAATACAGCTGATGTCAGATGCCTTGTCAGATGAAAATAGAACACGCTCTAATTGAAAATTTTTCATCTGACTTTGCTTCTGTAAATGTCATCTGACAATGTTTCATATGCTTCACACGGCATGTATCACTTTTGCAGTGGGAAATTTGACAAGTCAGATGTAAAATACATGTCGTCTAAAGTCAGCATTATGGGTCTATAATTTACAAAAAGAAAAATAAAAAAATGTATATGTACGTTAATAGTACATTTACATTAGCAATTTTAAAACTAGTTTATGATTATAAACTACTTTTATAAACTATACCATTTACATTAGCAATATTGACTTTAAATTGTTTATCTTTGACAATTTATAAAACTTCAAAATTATAAAATATAATAAATTATAAAATATAAACTTCATAAAGGTTTAACTTAGATTTTATTTTTCATTTTGCTTTATAGGTACTTTAATTGTTATCCGATGGATTTCTAATTGTATGAAGGTGTAGAAAAATAAAATAGATACATGTCGAGTAAAAAATTATTTGCTGGGTTTTGCATAAGTTTCAAAGGCTACTAGCTTATTTTTTGAAAATCATTTATGTAGTTATTTGTAATTCTCAAATGGTTTTTAAAATTTTGTACATAAGATAAAGGGTTTGTAACTGTTTAAAATTGTGTTTGAAGTCTACTTATGAGTTGGTAAAGCACCAACGAAATGATGCATATAGACAATTGCTTAAACTCCAGCAAATAAATTTCATTTAAAATAATTAAAATATTTAAATATAAAAAATGAATGTTCTTAATAAAAAGATATTGATGTATTTTTCATTTAGCATGAAAAAAGTGCAAAGTGAAATTGACTATTTACGAATGAAAATAAAACAGCACTTGTTAAATATGCTGTATCAAATACATCTTCAAAAGTACTATGGAAAAACAATAGATCAGAATGGACACATGTGAGTAAATCAAGAAATTTTATTACAGAAATAAGTAAATATATATATATTTGGGATGAAGATGTCCCTATAATGACGGAAGATATTTTTATTGAAAATTTTAGAATGAGCCGCCAGACATTCCATTTGCTTTGTTCTAAAATGTCGAAATGGCTAGACGTGATACAAGATTTAGAAAATGTATTCCTCTTGAAAAACGTATAGCCGTTGCCTTATACACTCTAAAGTCATCATCAGAATATACATCAATCGGACACATGTTTGGAATATCGAAAGCAAGTGTGTGTTTAATTTTACAAAATTTTTGTAATGAAGTTTGGAATGTCCTCTCTGAAGACTACCTGCCAGTAGATTTTTTAAATGAAAATAAAATTGAGGAGTGTGTTACTGGTTTTACAGCACTTGGATCATAGATTATACGTAGGTAGTCAACTAAAATTTCAAAAACATAAGTCTGCTGTCAAAAACCTAAGTCTAAGAATGTGTTAGTAGAACATTTTGTATTAGTATTGGTTTAAAATAAAATGTTCCCCACAGCACCAAAATTATACTTAGGTGTACAAAAAGTATTTTATAAAATGGTATGTTTTTTAAACACCAATTTCTAGTTGTTATATACAATTAATTTTGCACTAATTAATGAAAATATGAATTTAGAATCATTTTTATTGCATTTGAGCTCAAAAAATTTTGATTCGCTAAACATTTTTTTGCATTTTTTCTATTTGGCACTAAAAAAATTGTCCCAAATAGTAACAAAAATGCAATACTGTTGAATGAAAAAAACGGTTGAAAACTTTGATAAATTTCAACACACAAATGTCAAAAAAATTAAAAAAATATTTTTAAATTACAGCGAGAAGAAACATAAAATTTATTGAAAAACAAATAAAAAAATCAAATAATATAAAAATAGTGTTTGTGCGTACAAAACAAATAAATTGTAATGCATTTTCAAGTGCAAAAATTACGCTCTCTGATGAGTGTTGAGTTGCCTCTCTCAGTGTGTTGGATAACAAAATACCCATGGGTGTGAATAGAGATCAATTTTTTTGACAGGAGCCCAGTTAACTATACGTAATACGTAGTACGTATAATCTATGACTTGGATTTCCTCAATACCCCAGGTAGGTACATACATACATGAATAAAAAAATGCATAGATATATGTATGTATGTGTACATATATGTAATATCGTTTTTGTGATTTTATTATAATTATTTATGTACATATATTTATTTAGATGGATGTCATTTCGAGGTCCGACCCCCTTCATCAGAGACTACAGACTATTATAATTATAAGGGTTGGTACTCTACAATATTACTTGCTATTGTTGATGCCCGGTACCGCTATTTATATATAAATTTAGGATGTCCGGGTCGATGTAATGATTCATCAATATATGAACAATCCCTTTTAAGGGAAAAATTAAAACTCCCCTTAAAGAAAAGTACAGAGTTTTAAATGGTATTAAAGTTCCAGTCCTGTTAATCAGCGATTCTGCCTTCAGATTATCGGACACTATGATGAAACCGTACCCTTTCCAAGTATATGCATCGCAACAGCAAAAGGTGTTTAGCTATACGTTGTCTAAGTGCCGCAGAGTAGTTGAGAATGCATTTGGACATTTAAAAATTCGTTTTAGACGTCTTGGAAAGGGACTGGATGACCGAATTGATAATGTCAACATTACAATCAAATGTTGCTGTGTTCTTCACAACTTTTTAAATGAACTCAATGAAGAAATTAATGATAAATGGCATGTTAATACTTTTGACATGGATTATACGTAGATAGTCAACTGGGCTCCTGTCCAAAAAAATTTACAACTCTCTTCACACCTATGGGTATTTTGTTATCCAACACACTGAGAGAGGCAACTCAAAACTCATCAGAGAGCGTAATTTTTGCACTTAAAAATGCACTAACATTTATTTTTTTTTTGCTCACACAAACACTATTTTTTATTATTAAATTTTTTTATTTGCCATATAACAAATTTTATGTTTCTTCTTGCTGTAATTTTAAAATATTTGTTTAATTTTGTTGACATTTGTGTGCTGAAATTTATCAAAGCTTTCAACCGTTTATTTCATTCAACAGTATTGCATTTTTGATACTATTAGGGTCGTTGGCACAATTATTTTGACAAATTTTTCTCTTGTCTATTGGCGTATTTTTCGTTCACGTGCGTAAGATACCGTTACCTCAGCTTTGCTCAAAACAAAGTGCACATCAACAACAACACTTATGTAAAATATTTTGTCCATTGTTTTATGCACTTTCAAACTGCTGATAATAATCATAATTTGCAGTGACTTTCGCTTCGGCATAAGTATTTTGACATGAACTTCATATCAGTTTTCTTGTGTGTTCTTTGCAATTGAAGGTCAACTAAAATTGTTCTCATAAATTTTTGTGTCTTTACTTATAATTTTGATTTATCAGTGATTTGAAAATATGGGGAAAACGGCTGAGTTAACAATATTGTTAGAGCCTCAATAGTAGCAAAGTTCAATGCCGGTTTCAAGGTAATATACATAGCTAACGAATTCAATTTATCGCGTCAAACTGTTTATTATCAAATAAACAAATTTAAAAACAAAAACGATGTACAAAATTTACCGCGATCCGGCGCGAAACGCAAAACAACTCTTAAGTGAAGACTGAATCATCTTGCGAAAATTTAAAACACACGTTCAGTTAAAAACTAAATATGCCGCAGATGAATGGAATAAGTCTTCCAGTACTTCAATTAGTGAGAGGACGATTCGGCGCCGCTTGAGAGAAGCATGTTTTAAGACTTACATAGCAAGAGATATTCCATACATATCAAAACAAAACAAGCTCAAGCCTTTAGCTTTTGCTAATGCACATGTCCCAAAGCCAGTAAAGTTTTGGAGAAAAGTTCTTTGGACTGATGAAAGATCATTCCAATACAATTCATCGAAAAAGAAGATTTATGTAAGACTTCCACAATTTCAAAGAAAGAAAACTGCGCCAGTTTGTGAAAAAGTTAGCGCCATGGTGGGGGCTCTGTTATGTTCTGGGGATGCATTGCACACAGTGGTTTTGGTGATTTGGTACCGATCACTGGTTCCATGAACCAAAATCAATATTTAAAAGTTTTAAATGATTACCCATTCCCCTTGGGTGACAAACTGATAGGAGAATCATTTGTATTGCAACCAGATAATGCTCCATGTCACACGAGTAAATTAATCAAGAACTTCGTTAGAAATATTGGACTCAATATATTGGATTGGCCACCTCAAAGTCCGGACTTGAACGTCATAGAGAACGTGTGGGCATATATTAAACGTAAGAGAAATATTTCATTGAAAAAACCAGAGAAGAACCCATTTCTGAAGTCACCACTCTTTGGAACGAGGTCCCTACTGAAGTTCTTCAATCTTTGGTAGATTCAGTACTACGGCGGCTTCAAAAAGTCGTTCAAGCCAAAGGGGGCTTTACTTTCTACTAAATCGTAATCAACTACTTTTTTTCAACATCAAGTCTTGCTTTTTCACAATTTTCCTTTGTCAAAATACTTATGCCAATGTACAAAATTTAATTTTATTCACAACTTTTTAAGTTAATATGGAAAATGTTTATTGTTTTGTTTTTTCAATTCGAATTATCAATATGTTAGTAATAAAAATATTTTCGTATTTTCAATAAAGCATTTTTAAAGTTAAAAAGAAATAAGTGATTCTGTTTTCTGGTCAAAATAATTGTGCCGACGACTGTATAACAACTAAAAATTCGTGTTTAAAAAATATAAATTTTGCTAAATACTTTTTGTACAACTAAGTATGGTTTTGTAGCTGTGGGGAATATTTTATTCTAAACCAATACTAATACAAAATGTTCTACTAACACATTCTTAGACTTAGATTTTTGACAGCAGACTTAGGTTTTTGAAGTTTTAGTTGATTATCTACGTATAATCTATGACTTTTGATAATTTAAATTTGAAGGAACAACCAAACTTGGAACATTTCATATATGATAATAATTCTAAAGCTGAGGAAATAAGAAACGCCATTGCCACTTCTAAGCAACTGATATTATTTTGTTAATTTTTAAAATAAATATTTATTTAATTATGTATTAATACAAAAAATTAAGCTTTTTAATAATAGTTTTTTAATTTAATAACAGTTATTTATAAAATATATTAATTACACAGCGTAACAGTGGTTTTGTTGTTTAAATAAAAACACCTGATCCTTACGTATTTTCATCTGCTGATTATGATGGCATCATCGATTTTACGCTAGCAGCTCTAGTTTTATAGATATAGTGATATTTAGCATTTGCATAGTTTACACCACTTTTTGTATTACTCGCTTAATATTTCAATAATGGTCCTCCAAACTTTAAAATACATACTTTTTGGATTATTATTCTAAACAAAAGTCTCTTTCATGTGGGTAGAGTCACATAATGAGTATATCAGGATATTTTACTGTTGTTGCAAGGATGTTAAAAATCGTGTGTTGTTGGTTTATATAAAAAAATACTTTGCAAATACTTTGAAACTTGCAGCTTTTACAAAATGAAAAAAAAACAATTTTAAAGAAAAACTTAAATTTTTAATACAAAATTATTAGAACATATTTTCGTAATCAGCGGACGAAAATACATAAGGATCAGTTATTTTAATTAAAAATAAAATAAGAAAAATGTTTTAAGGACTAAACCAAAAACACATGATTTTTAACATCCTTGCAATAACAGTAAAATATCTTGATATACTCATCATGTGACTCTATGCAAATGAAAGAAGATTTTGTGTAGAATAATAATCCAGAAAGTATTTTTAAGTTTGGAGGGTTATTATTGAAATATTAAGCGAGTAATACAAAAAGTGGTTTAAGTCGAATTTGTGACTACCACAAATTGTCTTAGAATAAAGAAAACTATTAAAACTTATGACAATTTGTCGTAGTCACAAATTCGACTTCGACATATATAATACGGGTGTATATCTTTAACCCCAGAGCTGCTAGGGAAAAACTAATGACACCATCATGATAAGGAGATACAAATACATAAGCATCAGCTATTTTTATTTAAACAACACAAAAAAACCTAAATTTGTTTATGCCATGTTATTATTTAATAGACTTTTGAGAATTTCATTTCTCTCTTTTTCTATTGCAACCATTTCTTCTTGCAATTTAAGCATTTTTGAATCGGTCTCAAAATGCTTTTGGGACTCAGATTCTAAGATCTCATTGGACTCCCTTATTAATTTCAGGATTTCAGTTTGATGAGTTTAGTTTGCCTTCTTTTTTCCCATTGGGCTCAACGTTTTGAATGAGACTTTGAGATGAGGATTCGTCCATATCATCGCATTCATTTACAAACTCTGTGCTAACATTTTCTAATGAAATAACATTGGAACTTGTTGAAGGTCGTTCATCTGCAAGATTATCAAAGAAATATGTTTCCATTTACATGAATTTAAATAAGTTCTTTTCGTTATTAATCTCTCAATAATTGATTAATTAATTTCATCAAAACCATATGCAGTAACAATTTGCAATGCGACGACTATATTACATACTTATATTATTCTATTATGTAATATAAATTAATTTTACCTAGTAAACTTTATCCATCAATAAATCAATTGAATTGGATTTGTAAGGACCCAATATACCATGAACTGTTTCATAAAACTCCCACGTTGATGGAGACCCTCCTGATGGACCGATTTGTTTCTTTTCCTCTCTAAAGAATAAATAAAATATTAGTATTAATAAAACTATAATTTGATATGGTTGTATGCACAATTACCTGTATTTTGTACCCAAATTGTGAACCTTAGACTTCAGTTCGTTAGCGCAGAAATGAAAACCATTAACTTCCATTTCTGCTTTCATTTCTTTGTAAATGTGGCTATTTCTTTTACACCCTCTAAATTCACTATTGTGGTCTCCCCAAAGAGTTATCAGAAGGGATTCCGAGTTACGGCACCATTTGGTTTTCTTTTTGCATTTCCTAAAAATTACAATACACAAATATATAGTTAAGCGCCGCTTTTCAGTATTTGCACATACAATATAACTTTTAAAATCATAAAATTTTTTTTGCTGTGTTTCGGTTTGTATAGTCTTTGTTTAACAAGATCAATAGCTGGTAACAACGATTCTGAACTGATCAGTTCTGAGACAATATACGTTGCTACAACTATATACGTAAACTTTTTAATGTTTTTTAATTGAAAATTTTTCATCTGACTTTGCTTCTGTAAATGTCATCTGACAATGTTTCATATGCTTCACACGGCATGTATCACTTTTGCAGTGGGAAATTTGACAAGTCAGATGTAAAATACATGTCGTCTAAAGTCAGCATTATGGGTCTATAATTTACAAAAAGAAAAATAAAAAAATGTATATGTACGTTAATAGTACATTTACATTAGCAATTTTAAAACTAGTTTATGATTATAAACTACTTTTATAAACTATACCATTTACATTAGCAATATTGACTTTAAATTGTTTATCTTTGACAATTTATAAAACTTCAAAATTATAAAATATAATAAATTATAAAATATAAACTTCATAAAGGTTTAACTTAGATTTTATTTTTCATTTTGCTTTATAGGTACTTTAATTGTTATCCGATGGATTTCTAATTGTATGAAGGTGTAGAAAAATAAAATAGATACATGTCGAGTAAAAAATTATTTGCTGGGTTTTGCATAAGTTTCAAAGGCTACTAGCTTATTTTTTGAAAATCATTTATGTAGTTATTTGTAATTCTCAAATGGTTTTTAAAATTTTGTACATAAGATAAAGGGTTTGTAACTGTTTAAAATTGTGTTTGAAGTCTACTTATGAGTTGGTAAAGCACCAACGAAATGATGCATATAGACAATTGCTTAAACTCCAGCAAATAAATTTCATTTAAAATAATTAAAATATTTAAATATAAAAAATGAATGTTCTTAATAAAAAGATATTGATGTATTTTTCATTTAGCATGAAAAAAGTGCAAAGTGAAATTGACTATTTACGAATGAAAATAAAACAGCACTTGTTAAATATGCTGTATCAAATACATCTTCAAAAGTACTATGGAAAAACAATAGATCAGAATGGACACATGTGAGTAAATCAAGAAATTTTATTACAGAAATAAGTAAATATATATATATTTGGGATGAAGATGTCCCTATAATGACGGAAGATATTTTTATTGAAAATTTTAGAATGAGCCGCCAGACATTCCATTTGCTTTGTTCTAAAATGTCGAAATGGCTAGACGTGATACAAGATTTAGAAAATGTATTCCTCTTGAAAAACGTATAGCCGTTGCCTTATACACTCTAAAGTCATCATCAGAATATACATCAATCGGACACATGTTTGGAATATCGAAAGCAAGTGTGTGTTTAATTTTACAAAATTTTTGTAATGAAGTTTGGAATGTCCTCTCTGAAGACTACCTGCCAGTAGATTTTTTAAATGAAAATAAAATTGAGGAGTGTGTTACTGGTTTTACAGCACTTGGATCATAGATTATACGTAGGTAGTCAACTAAAATTTCAAAAACATAAGTCTGCTGTCAAAAACCTAAGTCTAAGAATGTGTTAGTAGAACATTTTGTATTAGTATTGGTTTAAAATAAAATGTTCCCCACAGCACCAAAATTATACTTAGGTGTACAAAAAGTATTTTATAAAATGGTATGTTTTTTAAACACCAATTTCTAGTTGTTATATACAATTAATTTTGCACTAATTAATGAAAATATGAATTTAGAATCATTTTTATTGCATTTGAGCTCAAAAAATTTTGATTCGCTAAACATTTTTTTGCATTTTTTCTATTTGGCACTAAAAAAATTGTCCCAAATAGTAACAAAAATGCAATACTGTTGAATGAAAAAAACGGTTGAAAACTTTGATAAATTTCAACACACAAATGTCAAAAAAATTAAAAAAATATTTTTAAATTACAGCGAGAAGAAACATAAAATTTATTGAAAAACAAATAAAAAAATCAAATAATATAAAAATAGTGTTTGTGCGTACAAAACAAATAAATTGTAATGCATTTTCAAGTGCAAAAATTACGCTCTCTGATGAGTGTTGAGTTGCCTCTCTCAGTGTGTTGGATAACAAAATACCCATGGGTGTGAATAGAGATCAATTTTTTTGACAGGAGCCCAGTTAACTATACGTAATACGTAGTACGTATAATCTATGACTTGGATTTCCTCAATACCCCAGGTAGGTACATACATACATGAATAAAAAAATGCATAGATATATGTATGTATGTGTACATATATGTAATATCGTTTTTGTGATTTTATTATAATTATTTATGTACATATATTTATTTAGATGGATGTCATTTCGAGGTCCGACCCCCTTCATCAGAGACTACAGACTATTATAATTATAAGGGTTGGTACTCTACAATATTACTTGCTATTGTTGATGCCCGGTACCGCTATTTATATATAAATTTAGGATGTCCGGGTCGATGTAATGATTCATCAATATATGAACAATCCCTTTTAAGGGAAAAATTAAAACTCCCCTTAAAGAAAAGTACAGAGTTTTAAATGGTATTAAAGTTCCAGTCCTGTTAATCAGCGATTCTGCCTTCAGATTATCGGACACTATGATGAAACCGTACCCTTTCCAAGTATATGCATCGCAACAGCAAAAGGTGTTTAGCTATACGTTGTCTAAGTGCCGCAGAGTAGTTGAGAATGCATTTGGACATTTAAAAATTCGTTTTAGACGTCTTGGAAAGGGACTGGATGACCGAATTGATAATGTCAACATTACAATCAAATGTTGCTGTGTTCTTCACAACTTTTTAAATGAACTCAATGAAGAAATTAATGATAAATGGCATGTTAATACTTTTGACATGGATTATACGTAGATAGTCAACTGGGCTCCTGTCCAAAAAAATTTACAACTCTCTTCACACCTATGGGTATTTTGTTATCCAACACACTGAGAGAGGCAACTCAAAACTCATCAGAGAGCGTAATTTTTGCACTTAAAAATGCACTAACATTTATTTTTTTTTTGCTCACACAAACACTATTTTTTATTATTAAATTTTTTTATTTGCCATATAACAAATTTTATGTTTCTTCTTGCTGTAATTTTAAAATATTTGTTTAATTTTGTTGACATTTGTGTGCTGAAATTTATCAAAGCTTTCAACCGTTTATTTCATTCAACAGTATTGCATTTTTGATACTATTAGGGTCGTTGGCACAATTATTTTGACAAATTTTTCTCTTGTCTATTGGCGTATTTTTCGTTCACGTGCGTAAGATACCGTTACCTCAGCTTTGCTCAAAACAAAGTGCACATCAACAACAACACTTATGTAAAATATTTTGTCCATTGTTTTATGCACTTTCAAACTGCTGATAATAATCATAATTTGCAGTGACTTTCGCTTCGGCATAAGTATTTTGACATGAACTTCATATCAGTTTTCTTGTGTGTTCTTTGCAATTGAAGGTCAACTAAAATTGTTCTCATAAATTTTTGTGTCTTTACTTATAATTTTGATTTATCAGTGATTTGAAAATATGGGGAAAACGGCTGAGTTAACAATATTGTTAGAGCCTCAATAGTAGCAAAGTTCAATGCCGGTTTCAAGGTAATATACATAGCTAACGAATTCAATTTATCGCGTCAAACTGTTTATTATCAAATAAACAAATTTAAAAACAAAAACGATGTACAAAATTTACCGCGATCCGGCGCGAAACGCAAAACAACTCTTAAGTGAAGACTGAATCATCTTGCGAAAATTTAAAACACACGTTCAGTTAAAAACTAAATATGCCGCAGATGAATGGAATAAGTCTTCCAGTACTTCAATTAGTGAGAGGACGATTCGGCGCCGCTTGAGAGAAGCATGTTTTAAGACTTACATAGCAAGAGATATTCCATACATATCAAAACAAAACAAGCTCAAGCCTTTAGCTTTTGCTAATGCACATGTCCCAAAGCCAGTAAAGTTTTGGAGAAAAGTTCTTTGGACTGATGAAAGATCATTCCAATACAATTCATCGAAAAAGAAGATTTATGTAAGACTTCCACAATTTCAAAGAAAGAAAACTGCGCCAGTTTGTGAAAAAGTTAGCGCCATGGTGGGGGCTCTGTTATGTTCTGGGGATGCATTGCACACAGTGGTTTTGGTGATTTGGTACCGATCACTGGTTCCATGAACCAAAATCAATATTTAAAAGTTTTAAATGATTACCCATTCCCCTTGGGTGACAAACTGATAGGAGAATCATTTGTATTGCAACCAGATAATGCTCCATGTCACACGAGTAAATTAATCAAGAACTTCGTTAGAAATATTGGACTCAATATATTGGATTGGCCACCTCAAAGTCCGGACTTGAACGTCATAGAGAACGTGTGGGCATATATTAAACGTAAGAGAAATATTTCATTGAAAAAACCAGAGAAGAACCCATTTCTGAAGTCACCACTCTTTGGAACGAGGTCCCTACTGAAGTTCTTCAATCTTTGGTAGATTCAGTACTACGGCGGCTTCAAAAAGTCGTTCAAGCCAAAGGGGGCTTTACTTTCTACTAAATCGTAATCAACTACTTTTTTTCAACATCAAGTCTTGCTTTTTCACAATTTTCCTTTGTCAAAATACTTATGCCAATGTACAAAATTTAATTTTATTCACAACTTTTTAAGTTAATATGGAAAATGTTTATTGTTTTGTTTTTTCAATTCGAATTATCAATATGTTAGTAATAAAAATATTTTCGTATTTTCAATAAAGCATTTTTAAAGTTAAAAAGAAATAAGTGATTCTGTTTTCTGGTCAAAATAATTGTGCCGACGACTGTATAACAACTAAAAATTCGTGTTTAAAAAATATAAATTTTGCTAAATACTTTTTGTACAACTAAGTATGGTTTTGTAGCTGTGGGGAATATTTTATTCTAAACCAATACTAATACAAAATGTTCTACTAACACATTCTTAGACTTAGATTTTTGACAGCAGACTTAGGTTTTTGAAGTTTTAGTTGATTATCTACGTATAATCTATGACTTTTGATAATTTAAATTTGAAGGAACAACCAAACTTGGAACATTTCATATATGATAATAATTCTAAAGCTGAGGAAATAAGAAACGCCATTGCCACTTCTAAGCAACTGATATTATTTTGTTAATTTTTAAAATAAATATTTATTTAATTATGTATTAATACAAAAAATTAAGCTTTTTAATAATAGTTTTTTAATTTAATAACAGTTATTTATAAAATATATTAATTACACAGCGTAACAGTGGTTTTGTTGTTTAAATAAAAACACCTGATCCTTACGTATTTTCATCTGCTGATTATGATGGCATCATCGATTTTACGCTAGCAGCTCTAGTTTTATAGATATAGTGATATTTAGCATTTGCATAGTTTACACCACTTTTTGTATTACTCGCTTAATATTTCAATAATGGTCCTCCAAACTTTAAAATACATACTTTTTGGATTATTATTCTAAACAAAAGTCTCTTTCATGTGGGTAGAGTCACATAATGAGTATATCAGGATATTTTACTGTTGTTGCAAGGATGTTAAAAATCGTGTGTTGTTGGTTTATATAAAAAAATACTTTGCAAATACTTTGAAACTTGCAGCTTTTACAAAATGAAAAAAAAACAATTTTAAAGAAAAACTTAAATTTTTAATACAAAATTATTAGAACATATTTTCGTAATCAGCGGACGAAAATACATAAGGATCAGTTATTTTAATTAAAAATAAAATAAGAAAAATGTTTTAAGGACTAAACCAAAAACACATGATTTTTAACATCCTTGCAATAACAGTAAAATATCTTGATATACTCATCATGTGACTCTATGCAAATGAAAGAAGATTTTGTGTAGAATAATAATCCAGAAAGTATTTTTAAGTTTGGAGGGTTATTATTGAAATATTAAGCGAGTAATACAAAAAGTGGTTTAAGTCGAATTTGTGACTACCACAAATTGTCTTAGAATAAAGAAAACTATTAAAACTTATGACAATTTGTCGTAGTCACAAATTCGACTTCGACATATATAATACGGGTGTATATCTTTAACCCCAGAGCTGCTAGGGAAAAACTAATGACACCATCATGATAAGGAGATACAAATACATAAGCATCAGCTATTTTTATTTAAACAACACAAAAAAACCTAAATTTGTTTATGCCATGTTATTATTTAATAGACTTTTGAGAATTTCATTTCTCTCTTTTTCTATTGCAACCATTTCTTCTTGCAATTTAAGCATTTTTGAATCGGTCTCAAAATGCTTTTGGGACTCAGATTCTAAGATCTCATTGGACTCCCTTATTAATTTCAGGATTTCAGTTTGATGAGTTTAGTTTGCCTTCTTTTTTCCCATTGGGCTCAACGTTTTGAATGAGACTTTGAGATGAGGATTCGTCCATATCATCGCATTCATTTACAAACTCTGTGCTAACATTTTCTAATGAAATAACATTGGAACTTGTTGAAGGTCGTTCATCTGCAAGATTATCAAAGAAATATGTTTCCATTTACATGAATTTAAATAAGTTCTTTTCGTTATTAATCTCTCAATAATTGATTAATTAATTTCATCAAAACCATATGCAGTAACAATTTGCAATGCGACGACTATATTACATACTTATATTATTCTATTATGTAATATAAATTAATTTTACCTAGTAAACTTTATCCATCAATAAATCAATTGAATTGGATTTGTAAGGACCCAATATACCATGAACTGTTTCATAAAACTCCCACGTTGATGGAGACCCTCCTGATGGACCGATTTGTTTCTTTTCCTCTCTAAAGAATAAATAAAATATTAGTATTAATAAAACTATAATTTGATATGGTTGTATGCACAATTACCTGTATTTTGTACCCAAATTGTGAACCTTAGACTTCAGTTCGTTAGCGCAGAAATGAAAACCATTAACTTCCATTTCTGCTTTCATTTCTTTGTAAATGTGGCTATTTCTTTTACACCCTCTAAATTCACTATTGTGGTCTCCCCAAAGAGTTATCAGAAGGGATTCCGAGTTACGGCACCATTTGGTTTTCTTTTTGCATTTCCTAAAAATTACAATACACAAATATATAGTTAAGCGCCGCTTTTCAGTATTTGCACATACAATATAACTTTTAAAATCATAAAATTTTTTTTGCTGTGTTTCGGTTTGTATAGTCTTTGTTTAACAAGATCAATAGCTGGTAACAACGATTCTGAACTGATCAGTTCTGAGACAATATACGTTGCTACAACTATATACGTAAACTTTGGCACCGGATTTTCCGTTTTGTTAATGTCCACAAAATATTTCCAAAACTATACTTACATTTTATTTTCATTATCCATGGATATATGTAAATTAAATTAAACAACAAAACTATATTTTTAACCGACTTCAAAAAAGAAGGAGGTTATCAATTCGTGTGTATGTTCTTTTCTTTACTTTTTTTTATGTTTGTACACGCATAACTCTGTCATTTGTGAACCGATTTTTAAAATTCTTTTTTTCTTGGAAAGGGTTTGCCTGCAGTTTGGTCCCATAATCCCGAAAATCAGAGGGGGAAATTTGCTCCCCCCATACATAACTGTCATTTGTGAACCGATTTTCAAAATTCTTGTTTTACTTTAAAGGGTTTGGCAAAAACTGGTCCCAAATTTTTTTGTCAAAAATCGGAGGGGGAAATTTGCTCCCCCCATGCATAAATTTGTCATTTGTGAACCGATTTTCAAAATTCTTGTGTTGTTTGAAAGGGTTTGACAAAAATTGGTCCCAAAACTTATTTGTCGAAAACCGGAGGGGGAAATTTGCTCCCCCCTCCCAATCCATAACTCTGTCATTTGTGAACTGATATTCAAAATTATTTTTTGTTTGAAAGGGTTTGCTAGCAGTTTGGCCCAATAACTCTTCTTGAAAATGGGAGGGGAAATTTTACTTGAGTGTTTTGTTATTTTTTGTAGTGTCCGTTTTTTAAATATTGTTTTTTGTGCGTAGCAATTTTTATGTTTCAATTTACTGTTTCCACCTTTAATTCAATTTACTGTTTTCACATATGTATATGTATGTATGCAAGGTATGTAGTTATGTGCATACCAAGTGGTAAATTGCAGGAGTAAAGAGGCCTTCTAGAAGGCCTGTTTAGCAGACAAGGCCTGCCAATCCGCATTTCATGCTCAATTCATTTTTACCCATGCTGTCACTGCGGCACAGGCCTTCCACAGTCGCTTCCCAATGTAGGCATTTTTACAGGCCTCTTATGGCATGCCATTTCTAACTAGTGTCCACACTTAACACCTAATAAAACGTCGGCAGAGAAATTGTAAATTTTTTATTTATATCAATACATAGGGGTAGACGTTGCTGAATTTATATCATGATGAATCATATTTTCTTCTTCGCCGTACAGCTAAGATCGAACATTTAGACCTTTATATGGATAACAATAACCACATAAAAATATATTAAATATTTTCATTATAAGATTTGTTTAATAATTATCACAAATCTTAAGGTTTTTTCATTAAAAAATATGTATTTCTTATAATTTGCACTAATTGTAATAAAGAAAATAAACGATAAAGTAAAAAAACAGCAATTAAAATGACGTTTCATATCATAATATATTCATCTTAGCTTGAGCTCTGATGATTATATCATAACGCTGATATAACATTAATAAATTGAGTCTATACCTGATGAATTTTCATCATGATATCAATTTGACATTCATCATGATATAAATTCATCAGGTGTGGACACTATGTAAAGAAAGTCTGTTAAAAAGCAAATGGAGGTACATTTACATTCTGTTTCTATTTCAGTCCATATGTATTTTCATAGCGGCTTCTTTCGGTTCGATTAAGTTTACAAAAAATATGTACACATATCAAAATGTTTTTGATTTTCACAACAAACGTAACAAGCATATACTATATTGAAGCTAAAATATTGATCCGTCTAGCAGCCACTTTAACACACATTTATGAATGAAGTCATCAATGTATTTCAAGCCTTCGTCACCGGTTGGCCGGTGCCTTGGTGTTAAATACATACATAGATCAGTTTCAGTGTAACTTAATAAGAATCCTTAAAACGCCCCACGATTATGAAAGAAAAAAATTATGGGACCAGCAAAGCCTTTCAAACAAAAAAATTATTTTGCGAATCGGTTTACAAATGACAGAGTTATGAGTGTACAAACATAAAGAATAGGCAAAACGATAACGCTGCTAGCATTGTTTTTGTTCTTTTAGTATAAGTGAGTGTGTAGATCATGTGTCTAAAGGTGAAGGTACATAGCATGCGTTAAATACGCTAATGCGTTACAGACTTCTGTCAAAAAAGTTGAAATAGTGTGTTTCCATAAGGCAAGATACAAAGCGAAGTTTGCGACGCGCGTAACGCGCAAAAAGTTGGCCATTCTTCAACTTTCACGCGTCGTATACAAAATGACAGGTAGTGCTGCCAGATTCATATGCTAAAATGTTTGTTTAATGGAAATAAATTATTAGAAACTAATTTTTTTATTAAAAAATGGATGAAAACTGCATTAAATATATAAAGAAAAATAAAACTTAAAGGCAAGACAAAATATAGCCGGCAAAGGCTTGAAATTGTATAAGCAGAAGAGCATCAAAAGCGTGGTGTTTAACTTGCCATTCTTAAAGCGTTAAAAGTTTGAAAAGTAAGAAAAGCGTTGCCGCGTAACGCGTGGTATGTACCTCCACCTTAAAAATTTGGCACATGCACATTTGAAGTGCCACATAATTTCTATCTTTAAAGGGCTATTAGACACGCATACTTGTCTGCAGACATGTACGATGGCATACTCATGGTAGAATTATATACAAGGTAGCTCTGGAACGCCAGCTGTTTATTTTTTTATTTACTTTTTTCGTGGTACGAACCGTCAAATGTTGTGTATATGTGAAATAACTACATTGCACACACAATACCACACGTATGTTTGCTGCTTCTGATATACAAACACACACATACCCGCTCTATTAAGGCCATGTCAGATAAAACTTTTGCTTCGCGTTGCGTTACAGATTCGCTTTGACATCTAAGATGAAATGTACATACTTATACGAAACATGCCACATAAAGCACTTTTAACGCAGCGTGAAGCGAAAAGTTCGGCAACTCTCATCTTTTTGCTTGCTTTGACAATCAGCTGGAATAATTTTCTTTTATTATATTGCCAAACGAAACATATTGCGCGTTTGAATCTGTTTTAATAAGAGGTAAATATGTATGTGGCATTTATTTATTTATAATAAATCGTAAAATAACATAATTGACTTTTATTTTTATAAAAAATATATATATAAATAGCAAAATTATCAACTACTTTTTTGGTAAACGATCAATGCGCGAGTGTTGTCAAAGTTTTCATTGTGTCATACACCTTTTGCTTTACACTTTTCTATCAAAGTTAGAAACGTCACGCAAAGCGACAAAGTTTTATCTGACACGGCCTTTAATGTTTGACATTTTCCAGACCAAAATGTACATTTGTATTAGTTATGCGGCTACCTGTTATATTATTCTACCATGGGCATACTTTGGGTTTTGCTATTACACTGTCGAACGCTGACGACATAGTTCAGTACACAGAAATTGTTAAAGCGAAAGCATGGCAATCAACCAGAAAGTTGTAGCGGCTATGGTTATAAACGAAATATTATTACTAAGGTGACCATACGTCCTCTTTTTTAGAGGACAATTATCTATTTTAACTCGCTGTTATCTATAAAATGTGTGTCCTCTTTCTGTCATCTTTTTTTATTATCAGTCATCTTTAATATTAAAAGAACGATCAATGTTTGTTTTTATTTTACTTTTTTTACGAGAAAGTTGATATATCGATTGATTGTGTGGAGGCAAAATAACAATCACGGTCAACACAAATAAAAGCTGTAAAGAACTTGCAAAATACTATGAATCAAAAGATGCTATTTTAAAGAAAGTTCACGAATCTGAAAAGTACAAGTAAAACTATAAGCTAATTATATTATATACTGTAATAAGAAATTTTTAATAATGAATTTTTAAGTTTTGTTATTTCTTTTAACTACTTTTACATATTTATAAATTAAAGTAAACTTTTCTATTTGTTATTTTTTTTACATACATACATGTATGTATCATAACGGGTACGAATAGAAGGGAATCACAATGGATCCAATTGGGTCTCCGAGTGGATGTGCTGTATAGCACTACCCTTCCTAACCAGCGCTACCGTTAAAAATTTTCAAAAAGGGGCACAAAAAGGGGATTTTGAAAATAAAAGGGGCACAAACAGGGGATTTCTAAGAAAAAAAGGGGCAACTTTAATAACAAGAAATATATATAAAAAAGTTATTTAATTTTTAAAAATAAAGGTTAGCAAACATAAACTACCGCTCATCTGATTAGATTTAACATTTTAGCAATAATTTTTGGCAGTTCTATCAAAAACTATTACTCAAACTACTAATAGAATTGGACTTATTAATAAATAATATGCACTACGGGAAATCTGTGCAAAAAATTTAACGGAAATATTGTACCATTATCATATAATTGCTGCAAAACAAAATTTGTCCAAGAGCAGTGCCTACTCAGAATAGTTTACAGTATATCTTCCCCGCGAATTGTTAGTTTTTTAAAATAAATTTTTGATCTTTCTAAGCCGATAAAACAATTTGAGATTTAAATGAGTCGGCGAAAATCTCTATCTGAAGCTGAAAGAGTTAAAATTAAATGTTATGCTATAGAAGGTCTTACTCATGATAAAATTTGAAAAAAAATTAATGAAACTCAAAGTTGTGCGAGTAATTTTTGTAAAATAAAACAAAATTTTTTTGTGAGAAATTATATTACCAATAAAAACAAACTATCGTATATTATTGTTGTTTTCATTATAAATTCTCACGAAATTTTCGTTTTATTTTACAAAAACTGGCAGTCAATGAGACTAACTATGGAAAGAACATGAAAGGAGACAACTCAGCACAAAAGTTGGTACTAAAGCTGTGTAGTTTGGCGACTGTAGAATGCGTAATACATAACACTGCTTTACAAAACTTTATTTTAAGGTAACTATGATATGCTAAGTACGAAAAAATAAAATGCATTTTTTCATTTCGGCCATTGTCTATACAACGGTACGTTTGTGTTTTCAACGTATACTTCCCGTTAAAGCGCTATCCACATTCCAAGGCTGACTTAATTAAAGTGCTCTTGTTTGAAAGGATACAAAATTACGAGTTGAATAGTGCATAATTGATTTAGATAGGATAAAAAAAGATTGAGTTATAGGGGATAAAATTTAATTTTTTTTAATATTTATCGCTTTTCACCAAGTGTTGTCTATTCGGAAGCTGTTATGTACCAGCTATAAAAAATTCCTAGCTTAATACTTTTATTGAATACTCTATTCGATTTTAAAAATATTGAGCAATAATGGACCGAAATCAGATAAAAACTAAAAATGCTAGATGAAAAAAACGAAAACACTAGCATTTCAATTTACTTGCAAATCTTTTATTTAATAGTTTTGTTTTATTTTGATTTTTACTGCATAGTGCATTTTTTTAGTAAATTTAAAGATTTGTGTTTTGTTTTGTTATTATACCATATTCAGTTTTTATCCAATTTCGGTCCATTATGGCTTAAGTTTGTTTTTAATCGAATAGACTATCCAATTGAAGTTTACAACTGTGGATTTTGCTATTATTTGTGGTACAGCTTCTGAAGAGACAACAAGAAATTTTGTTAAATTTGACCACCAATAACTTCAGTAATTTTTTATCCGATCAAAGCCAATTATCCACTATTCGATGCGTAATTTTTAAGCTTTTCAAATAATATAAAGATCACTTTAATCGGACCAGCTTCTGACTCTGGGAAGTATACATCGAAAAAACACAAATGTAAAGTTATCTGGAAATGGCCGAAATTAAAAATTTTTCTTTACTTTTCTCGTGTTAAGCATATCTTAATCACCCTAAAAAATGCATTAGAAACTTTATAAATTTTTCTTGTAAAGCAGTGTAATGTAAAAATTGATTTTGCAAAAATAAACACAACTTAGTTCACTGCGTAAAGAAAATTGTCTAAAGTATCTCTTCATTTAGTAAAAAGTATCAAAAAAGTGGCAAGAATTACAAAAAGTATCACATTTGGGTGCATTTTGTAAAAATAGCAAAATAGTATCCAAGCAGTCGAAAAATTCCTACTTTAGTAGCACCAACGGTAACGCTGTTCCTAACCTAACCTACATGTATGTACATACATATGTGAATGTAATTTTTTCTGTAAAATATGTAAAAAATTTAGACATTGAATTCAAATAATTTTTTTACTATTTTTGTTGATGTCATCTTTTTCTTTCTTCGAAATCTGGTCACATTATTACAAGCAAAATACATATTTTTTTCACAAATTTCCGATACGCATACAGCAGCGTCAACAAGCGAATTGAATTTTTATATGAAGTATGGCGGACCCGCTATTAGACGAGCATGTTGGTGTGCGACAGACATCAGAAAATCAAAAGTTTTTGAAAACCAACATACATGTCTGACGTACTCGACATACATCGTAAGCGCTATTTTTTCGAAATTGACTTTTTTGGTTTTTATGATAGAAAATAACATTTGCCACCCGATTGCATTCTTATCTTGACAACTTTGTAGGAAAAAAAGAAATTAAAGCCATTTCGAAAACCTCGTAAGCGCCATACAAAATGACATTTCCATGCAAAATAGAATTCTTTTTATATTTAAAGCTGGAAATGTTTAAGTCTCACGCACCAAATTCTTTGTTTTTGATATTAAAAAAAATCTGGAAAGTTTCAGGCCAATCGGAGCATTCTTGGTGCGGCGTCAGGCTCTCAAAGTCAGTAACTTTGGTAAAAACGATACTTCTCGTCGGGTAACTCAAAAACTATATATCCTAACCAGCACAAATGTTCCTCGAACCCCCATTATTTTAATAAAATGCTGTTTTTTTCTGTATGCGAAAGCTTTATCTCGATATGTAAACATGGCTGCCGTACAAAAAGCCTTTTTGAGCTGAAGTTCGTTTTTGGACCCTAAGGGCCCATAGAGGGTTAATTTCTAAGACCGACCCCAATTATTTTGATATAACCAACATTTATTTCAAAGTATTCAAAGTGCTATCTGTACTCCTTTGTGTCCCCCGGGGGTACGGTTCATGCATCTTGGTGATTACTCACACCTTGGTGATGTGCTTCCCGGGAATAGGGTAATTTGGTTTTTGCTGACATAACCTTATGCCAATTACCCATAAAACTTATGTGTTACTACACAATTTCATGCAGCCGAGTAACGGGCGTGCACATATTTATATAAGGTAGTAGGCTTGCCTACGCGAGTCAGTAAGGAGGTGAACGGAC
This sequence comes from Panzeria rudis, assembly GCA_956483635.1. NCBI lineage: Eukaryota > Metazoa > Arthropoda > Insecta > Diptera > Tachinidae > Panzeria > Panzeria rudis. Next base: position 42,201,963 of record OY101451.1, on the reverse strand, counting down.
ACCTATGGTCTACCCTAAGACCAAAGTCAATAGAGAGTTAACCTCTAGGGGTTTTCTTATGAGGCTTGACCAGTAGCATAAACTGGTACCACGGGAACCAGTTGCCCCACAGATGACCTGCCTTCCGAGGGTAAGGAGATGACTGTCTCACCGTCACCAGGTAGGATGATTCTGTGTCTGGTTGTTGGAGAGGTCTCCTTTGGGAGTCCACGTGGTGGTTGTGGTTGCCACCAAAAGCTGGGAGAGGTGTTGGTTAAAAGACTGATGCTCGCCCAGTGCTAGTGACTTGGTGGATTTCGGTCCACCAACATAAAGCCTCTTTGTGCTGTTGCTAAGTCAACAGGTGCTGCATCAGTAATGATGTAGCAGAGTTTAGATAGCTCAAACACTCGAACAAGGTGTTTATGCATGGTGGGGTCTCCCATGCATGAGAAGTTGCTACCTGTGTGAGCCTTGCAAGCTACACAAGGTGTGCCATCGGGGTAACTCGGGGGTGGTGGTGAACACTCAACTTCACTCTGTGTTTTGAGAACACCGTCGGATAAAGCCGTAATGGCAGGTACTGACGTTAATCGAAACACATTTGTACTCCTTAGAGTAGCTCCCATACAAACCGTAAAATGTACGAAAAAACATGAAATTGGTCGAATTTGAGCTATTATTTTTTTACGCAATATAATGAACATGGCATGTTCTACAAATTGAATTTTGAAAATAAATTTCTTTTGTCTCCCCATAACAAAAATTATGTTGGTCTCCATTTAACGTTGCCTTCACTTTACAAAAGCTCCATTGGCATTAAAAAGGAAAATATGAAGATTTGATAAGTTTGAAAAAAGTAATGCCGGCAAATAGTTTACCATTTTTTTGAACAACTCATTATTAATAATAAATATGTAGTAAGATTTTTAAAGTGTTTTTTAACTTTAATTAGTTATCGGCCCTTTTCTTAATCTACGATTAAAAGTTAACGTGGACTTGAACGCCAAGTTCGAAATACAAAACTTGTCGCTAAAGTCCACGTTAACTCATTGTATAAAGTGCCGTAAGAAAACTTTTTTTTTCACCAATGGAATGTTCTTTTTTTGATATTATATCTTTGGTTTATTTGTTAAATTTTTTCAGCGTCACAATATTTTGAATTTTTAACGCGAGTTTAAGAGTGAAATAAATAATATGTTATAAGTTTCTTTGTATTCATTTTATATAACATCTTTCGTTACTTTTTTTAAGAGAATAAACATTTTCTTTGAAAAAAGAAGAATAAATGTTAATTTACACACAGAAATTTATGTTTTTTTAATTTTACAAAACCTCGTAAGCGACAAAATTTGCGAATTGCTGTTTGCGCCAAAAATACGTAAGCGACAAATTTGGATACAGTTACTTGTTAGTAATAAATTTTTTTAAAAAATGATGCTAGACCCTTCAGAGAGTCGTAAAGCCATGTTTTGTAAAAAAAAATTTTGTTATAAAATACATATTTAAGAAGTTAAGTTTTTTTTCGTTTTCTGAAAAACAAGTTGTTGGCGCTTGCGTGGTTTAAGAAGAAAGGCGACGACATACTATTATACAGTGAATTTTGGTATGCCATCGTACATGTCTGCAGACAAGTATGCGTGTCTAATAGCCCTTTTAGGTAGAGGCACATGTAGGTGTGCCAGTTTGATTGGCACACATACACGTGCCAAAAGTAAGCACACAAAAAATGGCACTTCAATGTGCCTTTTTTTGCTGATTGTTGATTTTGAGTAAAAAATATTTTATAATAATGGAACAAGAATTTGGTACATTCAGACTGAAAAAAGTTTACGCTTTTTAACCGACTTTCTTGAAAAGTAGTTCAATTTGTAAATTCTCATTTTTCATCCTTGGTTTGAAGTCTACTGAATATTTGGTAAAGCACCAATGAAGTTCGTATAGACAATGCTTAAAACCAACAAATAAATTTAATTTATTATAAAATTATGACAAAATGTCAAATAATAATTTTTTTAAAGGTTTCTTAGTTTTCCATAAATAAAAACTTTAACAAATGCGTGTGATTTTTTCTTTAAAAATACTTTTTAACTTGAGGTCTACACGTAACATAATATGTAAGATGAGATTGTCAAATTCAATCGCAGAGAGAATTATGAAGTATAGACCTCAAGTTAGTGTGATCTCAATGTTATAAGAATTTTTATGAGAGCGTTGTTATGAGCATTCTTATAACAACAATCTTATAAGATGAACTGTCAAAAACACATGTATATGAAAATAAAATAGTGTGGATGTGTGAGTGTTTATTAAAATAAATGAAAAGCGATGTTTTTATAAAATTTCTTTGTTAAATAAATAAATAAATGTGTTTAGTTGATTTATAAATTTAAATTTGTGTGAAAAATTAAAAATAAAACAACTAATTATGCAAAAGTGGTACATGTTAACTCGATGAGCATTTGCATAAAATGAAATCTTATCGGAAAAGTAAAATTACGTCTTCCCCTAGTATGAGATTAAGAGAAAATTCGACATTTTGTTTTTAGTATTCTGCCGACGTTTTCTGTCATGTTATCTCAAAGTTAATGTCTCGTGAGCACGCTGTGTAACGACTATTTTTCTATACGGCTATGTGAAACCTTTTGAAAACTGTCAACGGTAGCCCTGATCTTAGTCACCCTGTGCTAATTATTTTGATAACCCATAGCCAAATCAACATTGTTGCTCTCATATACATACATACTATTTTGATACAAATAACAAAATTTTTGTGCAGTGATTTTCGTTAGAAAATGGAAAAGTTATAAATGAAATAAAAATCCCTTTTATATATGTAATTCTTTTTCCGAAAAGAAAGAAAAAAAGTTCATTGCGCAAAACAAATTTAAAGAAACTACATATATAAAGCGAAAACCAACTGACTTCTAGGTGGGGCCGGCTCACAACACACTTTACATGCAATATTTATTATACATACAGAAGAACTAAATAAATTTTCATAATGGCTAGACCAATTTATCCAAATCAGCAGAAGATTGCTGAAAAATTGATTATTCTAAATGATCGCGGATTAGGAATATTGACAAGAGTCTACAATATTAAAAAAGCCTGCGGGGACACCAAATCAAAACCGGGTTTTCTTTCCGAAAAGTCTTTGGAGTCTACAATTAAATTTATTGTGAAACGTTTTCCTAATATTGATGTGAAAGGTTTAAATGCTATTGCGAACATAAAAGCAGAAATAACAAAATCATTATCACTATATTATCATACTTTTGTGGATTTGCTGGATTTTAAGGATAATGTATGCGAATTACTAACTACCATGGATGCTTGCCAAATACATTTAGATATAACGCTAAATTTTGAATTAACAAAAAATTATCTTGATTTGGTAGTAACATACGTATCCTTGATGATACTTCTGTCAAGAGTTGAAGATCGTAAAGCTGTTTTGGGTCTTTATAATGCTGCTTACGAATTGCAAAATAGTCAGTCTGATCCTGGCTTTCCACGGCTCGGTCAAATGATTTTAGATTATGAGGTTCCTTTGAAAAAGCTGTCTGAGGAATTCATACCACATCACCGTTTACTAACGAATGCTTTGCGTTCTTTAACTACCATCTACCCACTCCGCAATCTTCCGGCAGACAAATGGCGTGAAATGCAAAAGCTCAGTTTAGTTGGCAATCCTGCTATACTTCTAAAGGCCGTACGCACTGATACTATGTCTTGTGAATATCTTTCACTAGAAGCTATGGATCGATGGATTATATTCGGTCTTCTGTTGAATCATCAAATGCTGACTCAGTATCCAGATGTTAATAAAATTTGGATTTCAGCTCTAGAATCTAGTTGGGTTATAGCCTTATTCCGTGATGAAGTTTTGCAAATACATCAGTATATACAAACTTTTTTTGACGGTATTAAGGGATATAACAAACGTATCAATGAAGTTAAAGAGTCCTATTCGAGTGCTGTGCAGAAAGCATCTCTCATGCATAGGGAACGCAGAAAATTTTTGCGTACTGCTTTGAAAGAGCTGGCACTGATAATGACCGATCAACCTGGATTGCTGGGCCCTAAAGCCATTTTTATATTTATTGGTCTTTGCTTGGCTAGAGACGAAATTTTTTGGCTATTAAGACATAATGATAATCCTCCCGTTCTAAAGAATAAAGGTAAGCTTATATAAATTAAAGGAACAAATTTACTTTACCGACATTCCTCCGATTTTAATAAAAATTCTCCATCTAATATAAAATTTAATTCTAAGAAAAAATTGTTAAGTACAAAAATCACCAGAAAAGCATATTTTCTGAGTTACGGGCCCACAAAAATTTTACAAATCAGGTATTTTCTAAATACATTTTTGCTACAGATATTATAGGAAATAGAATATGAGTTATATTATTCCTTTTATCAATATGGTGAGCCGAATTTTCACCTTCTGATTCTTTATTCCAATTTTTCCAACTCTTATTTTTATTAAAATTTGCGACGGCACGCGAAAAAAGTTGCATACATATTTGGTTTCTGCGGTCTAATTTAAAACTGAATATCAGAATGCAAATTATAAGACATAAAGATAACCTGTTTAAACATGTACGACAACAATAGCTTGATTTATCGTAGGCGGAGCTTACTTACAAGCAAAACCAAAAATAAAAATAAAAGTTGGAAAAATTGGAATAAAGAATCAGAAGGTGAAAATTCGGCTCGCCATATTGATAAAAGGAATAAGATAACTCATATTCTATTTCCCCATAAAATTTGGTTAAATTGCTGATGTTTCATTAATACTAGTATTCAAGTGAGTGAAGATAAATATACCGAGTTAAATATGTACGTCATTACATATTTGGGCATATTTACCAAATATGTTTTCGCTTTTCAAATATGTTTTCGCTTCTCAAATACGTTTTTCTACTAAATATGTTTTCGCTTTTCAAATATGTTTTTGTTCTAAATATGTTTTCGCTTTCCAAATATGTTTTCGCTTTTCAAATATGTTTTCGTTTTCCAAATATGTTTCTGTTTCTTACATATGCTTTTTCTGCCACAGTAATAGTCTTGTTTCTCTGAGGAATTTTGTGAATTCTGGCAAAACTAATATATATTACAGGATGGGATGTACCGCGTTTTGAAGGTATTCCATTCTAATTTTGTAATATTTTTTGAAAATCCGGAGAAAATAACCAGATCTATTTTTAAATATTTGTTTACTTTTTTGTGAGTACTGGTAGTGTTTCTCTGAGGGATTTTGTGAATTCTGGCAAAACTAATATAGATTACAGGATGGGATGTACCGTGTTTTGAAGGTATTCCATCCTATTTTTGTAATATTTTTTGAAAATCCGGAGAAAATAACCAGATCTATTTTTAAATATTTGTTTACTTTCTTGTGAGTACTGGTAGTGTTTCTCTGAGGGATTTTGTGAATTCTGGCAAAACTAATATGTATAGATTACAGGATGGGATGTACCGCGTTTTGAAGGTATTCCATCCTATTTTTGTAATATTTTTTCAAAATCCGGAGAAAATGACCAGATCTATTTTTAAATATTTTTTAGTTTTTTGTGAGTACTGGTACTGTTTCTCTGAGGGATTTTGTGAATTCTGGGAAAACTAAGATAGATTACAGGGTGGGATATACCGCGTTTTGAAGGTATTCCATCCTATTTTTGTAATCCTTTTTGAAAATCCGGAGAAAATGACCAGATCTATTTTTGTAATCTTAGGATGTAATATCTTCAAAACGCGGTATATCCCATTCTGTTATCTATCTTAGTTTTTCCAGAATTCACAAAACCCCTCAGAGAAACAGTACCAGTACTCACAAAAAGGTAAAAAATTATTTAAAAATAGATCTGGTGATTTTCTTGAGATTTTCAATATGGACTACAAAAATAGGATGGAATACCTTCAAAACGCGGTATATCCCATCCTGTCATCTATTTAGTTTTCCCAGAATTCACAAAATCCCACAGAGAAACAGTACTAGTACTCACAAAAAAGAAAAAAATTATTTAAAAATAGATCTGGTCATTTTCTTAGGATTTTCAATATGGATTACAAAAATGGGATGGAATACCTTCAAAACGCGGTATATCCCATCCTGTCATCTATCTTAGTTTTCCCAGAATTCACAAAATCCCTCAGAGAAATAGTACCAGTACTCACAAAAAAGTAAAAAATTATTTAAAAATAGATCTGGTCATTTTCTTAGGATTTTCAATATGGATTACAAAAATAGGATGGAATACCTTCAAAACGCGGTATATCCATCCTGTCATCTGTATTAGTTTTCCCAGAATTCACAAAATCCCTCAGAGAATCAGTACCAGTACTCACAAAAAAGTAAAAAATTATTTAAAAATAGATCTTGTAATTTTCTTAGGATTTTCAATATGGATTACAAAATAGGATGGAATACCTTAAAAACGCGGTATATCCCATCCTGTAATCTATCTTAGTTTTCGCAGAATTCACAAAATCCCTCAGAGAACCAGTACCAGTACTCACAAAAAAGTAAGAAAAATGTTAAAAATAGATCTGGTTATTTTCTTAGGATTTTCAATATGGATTACAAAAATAGGATGGAATACCTTCAAAACGCGGTATATCCCATCCTGTAATCTATTTTAGTTTTCGCAGAATTCACAAAATCCCTCAGAGAAACAGTACCAGTACTCACAAAAAAGTAAAAAAAAATTTTAAAAATAGATCTGGTTATTTTCTTAGGATTTTCAATATGGCTTACAAAAATAGGATGGAATCTATCTTAGTTTTCCCAGAATTCACAAAATCCCTCAAAGAAACATCACCAGTACTCACAAAAAAGTAAAATATATTTAAAAATAGATCTGATCATTTTCTCCGGATTTTCAAAAAGAATTACAAAAATAGAATGAAATACCTTCAAAATGCGGTATATCCCATCCTGTAATCTGTCTTAGTTTTCCCAGAATTCACAAAATCCCTCAGAGAAACAAGACTATTGCTGTGGCAGAAAAAAAACATATTTAAGAAACAGAAACATATTTGGAAAACGAAAACATATTTGAAAAGCGAAAACATATTTAGAACAAAAACATTTTTGAAAAGCGAAAACATATTTAGTAGAAAAACGTATTTGAGAAGCGAAAACATATTTGAAAAGCGAAAAAATATTTGGTAAATATTCCCAAATATGTAATGACGTAAGGGTTTACGTCAAAACATATTTAACTCGGCATATTTATCTTCACTCACTTCTAGTATTCACGATCAAACGTGGTAAAAGCGAACAAAGGACGCTGATGATGACAGCGTAGCGGCTGTCGAAATCAGTAGTACTAATCCGTTCTGATTAGATATTCTAATCAGGGTTGGAAAAAACCCGTGTGTTTTATTTAAAACCCAGCCCGGCGGGTTTTTTGGGTTTCATTGGGGTTTAATTGTTTTTTTAATGATCTAGTCAATGTTGTCAAATTAGTCCTTTTCGGTATAGATTTATCAAGAAAATCATTAATACAACTATGCGACAAATGAAGACTTTTAGAAAAATACAAGGACTCATATTCGATTTTACTACCATGGGGTACTAAAACCCTATACTAAGTTTGGCGAAATCGATGACCAATTTTTTTCATGGAGCTCCAAAGTTTCTGAAAACACAGTACAACAGCCAATCTGGGGGGTGAGAAATTCCAAGTCAGGGTGATGGTACTAGGTCAGTATAGTAAAACCCTCAAAGGGTTTGGCGTTCGTATGTGTCAGTTTTTTTATGACCTTTTAAATTTTTTCCTTATCTTGATGTTTTTTCGCTTAGTTGTAACATTTTGGCAAAAACGTAGTTTAACATAACTCGAGAACCACTTGTCCGATTTTGCTAAAACAAACTCAAAAAAATTAAGAATTACAATATCTCTAATCTGTTTCTATACCGTTTTCCTATATGTGCAACACTTTCGAAGTTAAAAATGAATGTATGAAGGGAAAGAAGTATTTTTTGCCTAAAAATTTAAATATATTTTTTTTAAATTCATAAAAAATCCAAAATGGAAAAAAGTGCCAAAACTAATTACTTTCGCGTAAAGTCACATAACTCATGAGCAAAAAAAGGGATAGATCATGAAAATCGATGCACGCGTTTCTCATTTATTCACAATTAGGTAAATGGATGAATTTCAAAAATTTGCTCCAGATATGCACAACATTATTTGGAGAAAACATTGACACTCACAAGCCGAACTCTCTCATATTTTTCTACTGTACTAAAAGAGAAATATTGATGTGGCAACACTGATGATAGCGATGAATGCGATGCCACTAGTCCCGAACAACCACCATCGAAAAAGTCTAGGCAATATTTATTAAAATAAATAAATAAAATAAAAAATTATAAAAATGTTTACTTAATTTTTTAAGTAGTTTATGGCCAGAAGTCTGGAGTTATTGAATAAAAACAAATATCAATATTCTTGTCAAAATGGGATACCTTCACTTAATTGTAAATAAAAGCAGAACGCGTTAATCGATTTCTATGATCTATGTCGCATTTTGTTTATAGGTTATGTGACTTTACACGAAATTAATAACACTTGATCCTTTTTTCCGTTTTGGATTTTTTATGAATTTAAAAAAAAAAATTTAATTTTTAGGCAAAAAAATATTTTTTTTTTCTCCACAAATTTATTTTTACCGGCAAAACTGTTGATTATAAAGAAAAACGTTATATAAACGGATTAAAGAAATTGTAATTCTAAATTTTTTTGAATTTGTTTTAGCAAAATCGGACATGTGGTTCTCGAGTTATGTTAAACTACGTTTTTGCCAAAATGTTACAACTAAGCGAAAAAACATCAAGATAAGGAAAAAATTTAAAAGGTCATAAAAAAAACTGACACATACGAACGCCAAACCCTTTGAGGGTTTTACTATACTGACCTAGTACCATCACCCTGACTTGGAATTTCTCACCCCCCAGACAATAATCCCAAAAATGTTCCATAGTGAAATCAGTGGAACCTCAAAAAACGGTGTCATCAGTATATGGCCAACAGATAATTCAAACTTAATGGTACCGCTTAACTGTATATGGCTATAATTTAGCTAAGAGTCCGCTAAACAGATTTTTGATGTGTAAAAATCTTTTTCACAATACAATCACAAATTTTGAGTAAGATTAATCTTACTATAACGCGGTGTGAGCTGTGTATGAGTGTTTAGTGTAATCATACGGACAACAAGAAGTACAGAGAAACTTAACAGCTGCGTAGAAATACACTAACACTGGCAAAGGGAGTCTCAAGGCCAAACTCCTGCAGTAAGGTCGTACGTTTGTTGGTTGGTGCTGTGTTGCCGTGTTTTTGAATTGAGTGAGTATTTCGGCGTTGCTGTTTTTGATTTTTGCCGGGAACTTCTGGGATTTAGGGGATTTTGTGTCCAGTTTTTCGGAACTCAGACCCGGTTCGTCTCGGATTTTGAACCCGGGTTTTTTTAAAAAACCAGGTTTTTCGGTTTTACCGAATTTGTTGCTGAACTTGATGCGATATTTGGCTGACGGTTTATTGACTGCGTTTGTCTTTGACTGTTGGTTATTTTGCTGTTAAACTGCGGTAATTCCAACTATTTTGTACGGGTATATTATTATTTTTTTATTTTTGATGTGCAAACATCTATACGCTAGCGGGTAAAAATCTTTTTCACAATACAATCACAACTTTTGAGTAAGATCTTAGTTGAGTAAGATTGTAATAACGCGATGTGAGCTGTGTATGAGTGTATTAGTGTAATCATACGGACAACAAGAAGTACAGAGAAACTTAACAGCTGCATAGAAATACACTAACACTGGCAAAAGGAGTCTCAAGGTCAAACTCCTGCAGTAAGGTCGTAAGTTTGTTGGTTGGTGCTTTGTTGCCGTGTTTTTGAATTGAGTGAGTACTTCGGCGTTACCGTTTTTGATTTTTGCTGGGAATTTAGGGGATTTTGTGTACAGTTTTTCGGGTTTCAGACCCGGTTCGTCTCGGTTTTTGAACCCGGGCTTAAAAAAAACCGGGTTTTCGGTTTTACCGAATTTCTTGCTGAACTTGGTGCGATATTTGGCAGACGGTTTATTGACTGCGTTTGTCTTTGACTGTTGGTTATTTTGCTGTTTAACTACGGTAATTCCAACTATTTTGTACGGGTATATTATTTTTGATGTGTAAACATCTATACGCTAGGGGGTAAAAATCTTTTTCACAATCCAATCACAAATTTTGAGTAAGATTAATCTTACTTGAGTAAGATTAATATTACAATTGTAATAACGCGATGTGAGCTGTGTATGAGTGTATTAGTGTAATCATACGGACAACAAAAAGTACAGAGAAACTTAACAGCTGCGTAGAAATACACTAACACTGGCAAAGGGAGTCTCAAGGTCAAACTCCTGCAGTAAGGTCGTACGTTTGTTGGTTGGTGCTGTGTTGCCGTGTTTTTGAATTGAGGGAGTATTTCGGCGTTGCCGTGTTTGCTTTTTGCCGGGAGCTTCTGTGATTTAGGAGATTTTGTGTCCAGTTTTTCGGGATTCAGACCCGGTTCGTCTCGGTTTTTGAACCCGGGTTTTTTGAAAACAAACCGGGTTTTTGGTTTTACCGAATTTGTTACGGTTTATTGACTAAGTTTGTCTTTGACTGTTGGTTATTTTGCTGTTTAACTGCGGTAATTCCAACTGTTTTGTACGGGTATATTATTTTTTGCTGGTGGATAAATAATACTATTATTTATGTCTGCGGGGAAGCGGAAGGGCGATATGACTGGTGGGAGTGAGTCAGAGGTGTCTGATGCGAAGCTTATCGGTTTGAGCGATTTGTCGGGTGTGGAGTAAGGTACGAGGGTGAAAAAGAAGCGGATGAAGCCCGGTTCGCCGAAGTTGAAACGGGTGAATGATGAGAAGAATGTTTCGGTAGAAGGTGAAATGTTTCATTACTAGATGTTTACACATCTCCCCTGTGATCGGACTCACATTATTTTTTTTTTACCATTTTATGGCAAAACATTTTTTTCGTGAACTTTTTGTTGAAAAAATTAAGAAAAAAATTTGTTTTCACTTCTTTCAGAATAACTTACTGGGACTCGTAAGTTTTTACTAACAATATTCAGCAAACTTGTAATTACGGTAGAGCTGAACAAGTTTTGTCAACATATCAATACAATAGAACTTGACTAGTCACCGTAATAGCTCACACAGAAAAATATAGGAAATAATTACATATTTTATTCACATTTTCAGCATAACTTACAGCGGCTCCACATTTTTCACTAACAATATTTGGCAAAACAACAACAAACAAGAAAAAATAGTAAATACTAAAATCGGCAACATAAGAAGTGGAACAATAAATAACAAAGAAAGTAAAAAATGCAATAAAACTATTGCCTAACTGGTAAAAAACAAAAATTTTTAAGGTACAAATTAGTTTTTTGGGCTACTTAGGGTGCCTAGATAGTAATTTGTTTAACAATGCTATACTACTGTCAAAACAGGATTTTGTTAAAAAGTGTGCATTCCAAATATATGGGCAAAGTAATTACTAAAGAAAGCGAAAATATAGCAGAAGAATGCGTAAGTCAAAAGCACCCCATTTATAGCAGCCTGTTTGGCATATAACTTTAAAGATGCAGAACACTTTCCACAATCTTTATTTAAGGAAAAAAATAAACACTTCTTTAAATGAAAAATAATGGTTGAAGATATTAAAAGACAAATATTAATAATGTTTACCTGCAAACTTTTGCGATTATTTCACTTCAGTAATGAATTGCACAGTTAGTTCACCAGCAATATAAAGAATGTTCTCATCTTATGGTTTAATATGGAGTAACCTTTGATATCGCCTCTCTTACGGCCCTTTTTACAATGTGCGATTAAAAGTTAACGTGGAATTTAATGACAAACTTGCCGTTAAAGTCCGCGTTGACTTTTAATAGTTTATGAAAGGGGCCGTTAAAAGCATTTAAAATCTGATCCACCAGAGTGGTAATTGATTTAAAATAACTTTTTATGTATTTATTGTCTTATAATTTTTTTCATATAATATACTATCAAATTAATAAGTACTGAAAAACCCACTAGGGTTTTATGTACATACACATAAATACATGTGTATGTACTTGGGTTATTCGTTTATATTAATTTTATAATGATTTTATTTTATTTTTCTGTAAATTAAACTTTAAAAATATAGCGTCTTTGTTTAAATGGATGTAAAGTAAAAAACCCAGTTGGGTTTTTATAAACAAAATACCCATAAAAAACCGGGTGGGTTTTGTTGGGTTACCCAGTGGGCAGCCAACCCTGATTCTAATATTCCACTCTTCAAAATAATTTGAATTTCCATTAATTCAATTAATGAACTCAAGCCGAATAATAATAACTTCTGACTTGTTTGCGGGTTAACAAAAAGGTACCAAAATTTTATTTTTACGCATTTTCGACCCCTGTACAAATTTCGAAAAAGTACCAGTCACCATACGCTTATTTTTTAATCTTATTTTGCTGTTTTTCGGATTTTATGTCTACCGAATTTAGCCGTTTTTAATGTGTGTGAAGATAAATATGCCGAGTTAAATATGTTTTTACCTAAAGGCTTACGTTACAACATATTTAGGTGTGAAGATAAATATGTTATGACGTAACGAAATAGGAGTTAATGAGCTAATTATATGGGAAAAAACATATATAGGAAGTTTTTGTAGATTTTTTTATTCGATTCTATTGGAATATAATTATATTTAATATAATTACAATTCTGACAATGATTTTCTGAAAAGTTTTATGAAAACTCATCTTTGGTCATACGTATGTATAATCTCTGAGAGATTTTGGCCAAAGTGGCCAAATGAAGGGTTGGCATGCAATGCCACCATATGGGAAATGACTACTAGGGTAGTTTCTACATTCGATTTCATTGGAATTCCTGAATTGAGTTTGTGAACAATTTTACAGCTCATTTAAATTAAGTTTTGGTCATACGTTTGATCTCTGAGGGATTTTGGCCAAAGTGGCCAAATGAATGGTTTGCATGCAATCCCACCATTAAGGAAATGACTACTAGGATAGTTTCTACAACCAATTTCATTGGAATTCCTGAATTGAGTATGTGAAAAAATTTTCAGCTCATTTAAATTAAGTTTTGGTCATACGCATGTTCGCTGAGTATTCTCCTAGTATTCATTTCCTATATAGTGGGATTGCATGCCAACCCTTCATTTGGCCACTTTGGCCAAAATCCCTCAGAGATCATACGTATGAACAAAACTTAATTTAAATGAGCTGTAAAATTGTTCACAAACTCAATTCAGGAATTCGAATGAAATTTGTTGTAGAAAGTATCCTAGTAGTCATTTCCTTTATGGTGGGATTGCATGCCAACCCTTCATTTGGCCACTTTGGCCAAAATCCCTCAGAGATCATACGAATGAAAAAAAATTAATTTAAATGAGCTGTAAAATTGTTCACAAACTCAATTCAAAGATTCCAATGAAATTGAATGTAGAAACTACCCTAGTATTCATTTCCCATATGGTGGCATTGCATGCCAACCCTTAATTTGGCCACTTTGGCCAAAATCTCTCAGAGATTATACATACGTATGACCAAAGATGAGTTTTCATAAAACTTTTCAGAAAATCATTGTCAGAATTGCAATTATATTAAATATAATTATATTCCAATAGAATCGAATAAAAAAATCTATAAAAAGTTCCTAAATATGATTTTTCCCATATAATTAGCTTAATAACTTCAATTTCGTTACGTCATAACATATTTATCTTCACACCTAAATATGTTGTAACGTAAGCCTTTACGTAAAAACATATTTAACTCGGCATGTTTATATTCACACATATCCGTTTTTACCCCCTTTTTGCTTCCTTATCATTTGAATTTCCGAAAATCCCTTCTTAGTAGGTCTATACATCGGGTGGGTGGCCGACATACATTTAAAGTACATATCAAATAGCTATACAAGAAAAAGTACCAAAAAGAACTGCAAATTATACCCTTTATATATTCGAATTTCTAAAAAGTACCAAAGCGTATTTAAGGGCTTCTTAAGGAGAGAAAAATACATTTTAAATTTCATTTCTATCTTTAGTATTTTAGGAGCTAGCGGGTTAACTTAAAGGTACCAAAACTATGTTTTTACCCTTTTTCTGCCCTAAATGTACAAATTTCAAAAAAGTACCAAACACCTGCCCGCTTATTATTTTTATTTATTTGTAATTAACTCTATGAATTTACAATTATTACAGACTATTTAAACATGCATACAAATGTAATTAATTAAATGTGTGAAGATAAATATGCCGAGTTAAATATGTTTGACGTAAGCTCTTACGTCAGACATATTTAACTCAAAAGTTAAATATGTTTAACTGAAAAATATTTAACTCAAATTTAAATATGTTTAACTGAAAAATATTTAACTCAAAAGTTAAAAATGTTTTGACGTCACATTAAAATTAAAGTATTATTTTTACTCAATTATCATGATTTAAAAAAATGGAAAATAATATTAAAAAGTACAAAATTAAAGTCTTTTTCAATTGTTTTTGTGAGAATTTTTTACAAAACTTTGCAAATTGAACTTAAGTAAATTTTTAACGATCCCCAAAAGATTTTGGTCATATTTGGCCACATCTTTACTTGTCGCTCATTTGGACGATATGGAAATTGTAGCCAAGGATCCACACTATAAGAAAATAAAAGTCTCATTGTTCAATTGTAGTTATGAAATTTTTACAAAACTTTGAAAATTGAACTTAAGTAAATTTTTGACGATATCCGAGAGATTTTGGCCATATTTGGCCACATCTTTACTTGTCGCTCATTTGGACCATATGGAAATTGTAGCCAAGGATCTACACTATTCGAGAATATAAGTGACATTGTCATTTATACCTGACATTTTGTTGAAGAAAACGGTACTTCAAAAGTTTTTGTCTTGTGCCCGCCAATTCGCATATATAATTGAAATTTCCCTAAAGTTCAATTTTCAAAGTTTTGTAAAAATTTTCATAAATATAATTGAACAATGAGACTTATATTTTCTTGAAGAAAAATCAATATAACAATAAAGTTTATTGAAATCCCTGCAACTTCTAATAAAGGGATCTGAATTTGCATAATTTGATCTAAAAGCTTTAATTGAGTATTTAAGTAGTATCGTGTAGGGCGCTGAGGAACATAAAAAGATAAGTTACCAATTAAAAAATCCGAACAGATGTTACCATTAATTATGTTTAAAACAAAAATTACATTTAAAATTTTTCTACGACTAATTAAGAATGGTAATTTAATAAGTGCAAGTCTAGCATTGTAGGAAGGGAGAATCGGAGGATTCCATTGTAATCTACGAAGGCAAAATATTAAGAACTGTTTTTGTACAGATTCAATAGCGTTAATATAAATTTGATATGTAGGATCCCATATTATTGAGCCATATTCCAGAACAGGACGAACAAGTGATGTAAATAATTGCTTAGTAATGTAAGGATCTTCAAACTCCTTAGCCGAACGTTTGATGAATCCAAGCAGACTTCTTCCTTTGTTTATAATTAATGTAATATGTTGAATGAAATTAAGTTTAGGATCAAGTAAAATTCCAAGATCAGTAAAAGTGTATACCTTATCCAACTCATAACTACCCAAGTGGTATTTAACGTTTAAATGTTTTTTTCTGAAGAAACGCATATGCTTGCATTTTTCAAAATTTAGTTTCATCAAATTTAAGTTACACCAAGAATACAAGGAGTTTAAGTCTTCTTGAAGAAATTTATGATTAGTGTAGTTGTTGTAGGTGTAGAATATTTTAACATCATCAGCGTACATTAAAATAGACGAGTATTTGACTATGTTAGGTAAATCATTAATAAATAAAGAAAAGAGTAGAGTTCCAAGATGGCTTCCTTGGGGAACACCAGATGTAACGGAAATCGGTTTAGATGCAACATTTTTAAAATAAACATTTTGCTTTCCATTTGTAAGATATGAGTTTATCCAATTTAAGCAATTTTTTGTAAATTCCATCATGTGAAGCTTGTTCATAAGAGGTTTCTGATTAATCTTATCAAACGCTTTACTGAAGTCCGTATACACTACGTCAGTTTGTTTTTTTATTAACAAATCCACGATTAACTATAGTTGTGAATTGCATGAAATTAGTTACTGTTGAGCAGCCTTTACGAAAACCATGTTGACAAGGAGATAATAGGGATGAAACGTGATGGCAAAGATAATCGCTGACAAGTTTTACAGATATAATTTTTGTTGCCAGATTTAAACAGTGGGATAATGAATGAATCCTTCCATATTACTGGGAAGAAGCCCAACTTAATTGACAAGTTAAACAATAGCGTAAGAGGAACTACCAAAGCATCAGCACATTTAATAAGAAGGCAGCTCGGTACGTTATCAGGTCCACTTTTGTACGAAAATTTCAGTTTTTTTAGACAGCTGAGAACAGAAGATTCATCCAAAAATGGGAATAAAATTGGTTGATTTCGTGGTTCGAAGCAAGATTGTGGATCTAAGTCAAGAAATTGATCGTCAGCATAGGTAGTTGAAAAGAAATCCGCAAACAAATTACTAATTTCCAGATCATCATCAGATTCGCGATCATTAAACTTCTTGACAGGTGGAAAAGAAGTGGATTTCCTTTTTAAATTTACAAAGTTGTAAAAAGCTCTCGGTTGTGTTTTAAACTTGTTTCTACTTTTGTTGAGATAGCAGTTTTGATTTAAATTATTATATTCAGCACGAGCAGCAGAGTATTTGGGGAAGTCTAGAGACGATCCTGATTTCTTGAACATTTTATAGAATTTATTCTTCTTATTTTTAATTTTAGAAAGAAGCTTAGAGTTCCATGGTGGACCAGAGGGACTAGATGCGATTTGTTTTGGAATACATTGATTCATAATCCAATATATCCTGTCATAAAACTTCTCAACAATATAATCAAAGTTGTCACGATTATTGAGTGAATTTGAAATAGATAGTAAACTACTCCAGTTTTTATTATTTAATAATTCATTTAGCATATGATAATTAGCCTTTTTAAAACAGAAGCTTTTAAGTTTTAACTTGTAAGTAGAGACGGCTGTAAGAGATGACGAAAAATATATATTTACTTCAATTGTAGGATGATGACAGTCTTCAGGCACGGTAATTGGAGCTATGAGATGAATGGAAGTATCAGTACATTCATTAATAAATACCAAGTCCAAAAGTTTACGATTGTCATTATAGATGCCATTTATCTGGTAAAAATTTAAATCCAGTATACGGTTAATAAATTCAGAAAATTTAAGATTAAATCCAGAATTAAATGGAGTAAAGTAGCCATTATCAGAAGAAAAGTTCCATAAAATCGTAAGCATATTAAAGTCACCAACAGCAATTACAAAATCCTTCATATGAAACATGTGTACAACATTAGAAATAGCATCAGAGTGTTTTTGGTAAATTGTTTCCGATGAGTTAGGAGGAATATAAGAACAAGTAACAAAAATTCTTTTGTGTTTAAGTTGTACTACTACGCCAATGAATTCAATACCCATAATATTTCTAATCGATAAAGCTTCAGAAGTTAGTAAACTAGAAATCGCAATTAAAACTCCACATCCTTTTATATTGTGTGACGAACAAAAGTCGCGGCCCTCGTTTTTGATCACATATAGATTTTTGTTTGTCAATTAATTATATTAATATTACATTTCTGCAATATAACCTTAGTAGTAATTGAAGGGCATGCATGCAGCTACCTAATGTGCATAAATATGTATGTACGTACATACATATTTGTTTTTACATAGCGCCAACGGCTCTTATAGTATTTTTGTAAATTCTTGTTATTGGAAATATGGAATGTATTTATTGAACTCAATGAAAAAGAAAAGAGAAACAAACCAAAATCAATAACAATAGGAAGAGAGAATTGTTTTGTAAATGATTATTATTGTAATTATGGAAGGTAGCTCTTGATCACTAGATAAGAAAAGAGATAGAGTTACAAACCAAAAGCAATGATAATAAAAACTGGAAAATAAGAACATACACACACTCATAGTAATATTAATGAGTGTATGCTATGGACAACAATAAAAGGCGAATCATTGCTTAGCAAAAGGGCAGTTTGTTGGCACCCGGCATTACGGTAATTCGTACGCAATAATAGTAGCTAATATTAAAATTTATTCTTTTGGTTGGCTATATTTTTTTATTAATTGAGGAAATCATTGCGGATGGGTTTGTGATACCTAACAGAGAGTTGATCTCTTCCTGGTATTACAGATACAGAGCAGTGGTACTCTAGAGCCATAGTAGCACCAATTGAATCGTAGAATCACTTTCGGTTGGCTTAATTTTTATTTGCTTGAGGAAGCCATTGTGGATGAGTTTGTGGTACCTAACTGAGAGTTGATCTCTTCCTGGTATTACAGATACAGAGCAGTGGTACTCTAGAGCCATAGTAGCACCAATTGAATCGTAGAATCACTTTCGGTTGGCTTAATTTTTATTTGCTTGAGGAAGCCATTGTGGATGAGTTAGTGGTACCTAACTGAGAGCCATTGGAACAGCAATTGGACATTAAAATCATTTTCGGTTGGCTTAATTTTCATTTGTTGAGGAAACCATTGTGGATCTCATTGACCTAGCCGATGAATTGGAGAGTGTCCCCACCATACCAATCGCCGGTCGAGGAGAACACCACCGGTTAATGATAGAGCAACCCGCACCTCGTACACGTAATCGGCGCAATCAACGCAAACGACAACGTGGCCGAAAACCCCAAAATCACACAGAACTGGTCTGGGATGAAAATAAAATTAAAGCACTACTCATCATCGAAAACCAATTAACTGCTGCAACCGTTGATACCGGAGCGACGCGAAGTTTTGTTCACCCCACTTTCATCCAACAACGCGCTGCCAGGCCGGAATATATTCCAACCTCGGTTGATGTCATATTAGCTGATGGTTCGAAGGCTGCCGTATTCAACGCGGTAAAACTGAAGGTGACGCTGGGTCAAAAAACCGCCGAGTGTAACTTTCTAGTGATGAAAAATGCTACCGAAGATATCATTCTGGGATTGGATTTCCTGCGAAACTTTAACACATGTTTACATGTTCATAATACTTAAGTATAAAATCAAACCAAAAAAGTTTGTCTTGAGTAGAACAAAAATCAGACAAATGGGAATGAAGAAAAATAAACCGATGGCAATGCTGGGAAAGTGCACTTTAATATCAGCTTGAGAGTGACTTAATTCTCGTATTCAATTTTTACGAAAAAAGCTGTATATATAAGAATTAAAATCACTGACAGAGAGACAGACAAACTGCCTGGTGCACGATGTCGACAAGTCGAGTTCGTTCTCATATTTATATTGAGAACAATAATAACATAGCGTCTTCACGAGCCATTAATTTGTCGTGACAAAAGTAAAGTCGATATGAAAAAATAGCACTAACATTTTTCAGATGTTTTTATGTATGAAGTTTGACAAATGTTAGAACAAAATTATGTCTCGTGAAGACGTGGTGTAAAAAAATTAAATTTGTTTTTGTTTTCAATATAAATATGAGAATGAACTCGACTTGTCGACATCGTGACCCATGCAGAAAAATTCGAAAATTTTGTTTTTGTTCTCTACATCGATTACTGTTTACGCCACAATAAAAATTAAAAAAATATATTTCATGTACGGACACGCCCTTTTTACAGTTTTATTATATCTGTAGATATATTCGAATTTCTAAAAAGTGGCAAAGCTTATTTGACCGGTTCTTAGGGAGAGAAGAATGCATTTAAAATTTTATTTCTATCTTTGGTATTTTAGGAGATAACGGGTTAACAAAAAGGTACCAAAATTATATTTTAATCCTTTTTTGCACCCTAAATGTACAAAATTTAAAAAAAAGTACCAAACTCTTGTCCGCTTATTTTCTGATCTTATTATGCTGTTTTTAGAATTTTATGTCTACCTTACGCTGGAATTACACATGCCAGTAGTGGCATGCCATTGCTGCATACGTATTACGCTACCATCACACATGCAAGTGGTGGCATGCCATTGATGTATACATACGTATTATCAACGAAAAATTATTTGAAATAGTCGAATCTCATGCAAATTGCTTTTCTGTTTACACATGCCATTGCAATGCAGAGTTACCTAGTTCATCGTATATGCGTATATTTGGGGAAAAGTTTAACATATATTATTATTACTATTATTTGAATAATATTAATGCTCTTTAATTAACAATCTTTCTCTTTTTAAGCGCATTTCAAGAAATACAGTAAAGCTGTAATTAAAACTTTAATTACAGCTTTACTGTAATCCAGTAAATTTGCATTAAGGTTTTGTCTGTCGTTTTGACATTTAGTGACATGCAAGTACCAAATTTTACTCGCATACAACATTAGCTGCCACTGGAGCTGCCACTAGAAAAAATGTGGATGTATTAGTAAAAAATCGTGAATGTATTGAGTTTTCCAGCTCCCAGTGGCATGTGTAAACGCTAAGTTAGTTAGATCCGGAGATATAAGGAAACCGAATTTACCCGTTTTTACCCCCTTAGCATTTGAATTTCCAAAAATCCTTTCTTATTGGATCTACATAAAAATTTCAAGTCTCTAGCTTCAGCCGTTTGAGCTGGGCTATTATATTATTATATTACCCCAGTCAGTCAGTCACGTTGCTCTTTTATATATACATATATATGTAGATTATAGATTATGATATTGCAATAACACTAATATTGAATGAAGGCCACACGTGATGCGATATGAAATTTGACGCTTGCTGCTATAAAAATATTTGATATTATATCAGGAATAGACAGCATGTAAGGCGACGATATATAAATAATATTTTCTATTTGGCTGTCATTGATCTTGTCATAACTAACCCAGACAGAAATTGCCAACCGTACAAAAATTGTAGCACTGGCAAAGTACTTTTACCCAAACGGTTTGCCAACGTTACGGCTTACAATCTTTTTAATAAAATGTTTTTACTTCTTGTTTGTTTTCGTTTTTAGGGTTCCGTACACCAAAAGTGTAAAGGAACCCTATTGTTTTCGCTACGCTGTCCGTCTGTCTGTCTGTCACAGGCTGTTTTCTCGGGAACCGTAAGAGCTGCGGACCTGAAATTTTTACAGAATATGTAAAACTTTGGCCGCTACAACAACAAACATATGCCAGTTAAAAATTAAAGGGTATTCTAAAGCGAGCAACGAAAAATGTTGAAATACTTATGTAATATACAGACACTTATATATAGACACTTTAAATTTTCAAAGCTAGTGTTAATTGGTGTAGTCTGTAGAATAGACTACCTTTTTACGTCATCCCA
Source organism: Panzeria rudis (assembly GCA_956483635.1). Classification (NCBI taxonomy): domain Eukaryota; kingdom Metazoa; phylum Arthropoda; class Insecta; order Diptera; family Tachinidae; genus Panzeria; species Panzeria rudis. The sequence goes on along the minus strand of OY101451.1, from coordinate 42,180,583 downwards.
ATAAAACGCGGCGCTATCGATGAGACAAAAATTCAAGTTAATGAAGAAAATCATTACCGCACAGTAGTTTCGGAGATTGAAACACAAAATAAAAATGTTTACACCTACCAAGTGAAAAGTGCAAAAGGCCCCAGGTAGTGATAAATGGTATCGATTCATACGTGGATCCAGAAGAGATAAAATTGGGGCTGATAAATAATAATTTTAAAGTGAAAAACTTTACAAACATCATAAACAGAGAAAGAGTCCCCCAACCACTATTTCGATTGGAACCAGAACTAGGTGACTTGAAATTTAAAAAAAAACGAAATACACTCTATATAATTTAAGATATTTGCTGCATCGAAGAGTTACTGTAGAGGAACCACATAAATGAACTGGGCCTATCTAATGTCTGAATTGCCAAGAATATGGCCACACACAAACATACTGTGTCGTGTGTGGAGAACTACACAGCATTGCCAATTGTGATAAACCAAAAAATGATTCAATAATTAAAAAGTGTAGCAATTGCCCTGAAAATCACACTGCCAACTATACTTTTAACATTACCAATTATTCCCAGTTACGCCAACTAGCTACCAGCTGGGCTTCACACGCCAACGTTTTTATGTCTAATCAGACCACAGCGCAAACATACCTAACAGCCAATTCTCATACGCAAACGCGTTGAAGTCTCACCAGACCACAGTTCAAAAACGGCATCTTGCCAACGATAAACTGGTTTCAATTTTGATCGAATTGAGGCTTCAATAGATAATTTAATTCAAACAGTAAATTTTTTTACAACCAACATGACCTGCATGATGCAGGAAATGTTGAAAATGCAGTTTATATTATTGCAGGCTGCATTAAACAAACTATGGTCTTAAAAATCTGTTTCTAGAACGCAAACGGCATCCGCCAACATAAAAACGAGCTCGAATACTTCATGATGGATAATTAAATTGATATTATTCTTATCTCTGAGACGCATTTGGCGGCTAGAAGCTTTTTTAATATCAATAATATCTGTACGACACAAAGGATCCCCAGGTAGAGCTTGTGGTGGCTGTACTAATAAAATCGAGATTAAAACACTACTTAATGGGTGATCATTGTGAAGACTACCTTTAAGCAACTAACATCTGCATTTAAAATGCTGGTGATTCCATCAATTGACTCCTGCATACGTTTTGGGGATCGCGGCTAATCACCCCTAATGGTCGCGTTTTGTTCAACACAATTACTAAAATGGGTTTGAATGTTATTTCAAGTGGTTAGCCAACTTATTGGCCAACAGATCGACAAAAATTCCTGATGTTATTGACTTCGGAGTAGTAAAAGGAGTTCCCAGCGAAATAATTAATGTTGACGCTTCCTTAGATTTATTTTCGAACCACTCATCTACTATTATTACCATATACTCACTCTTAACAACCTCACCCACACGCAATTTAATGCATGCACCAATTAATTGGCTGAAATAAAAAAAATTCAAGTGCTCATTGCACGGAAAATTTGCTACTAAGAACGCCTGAAGACATGGACGTCTTTATTACATTAAGCAAGCTGCAGAAAATGCTACTTCTACTTTTCGACAGGTGAGATTTAACAAAATTTACTCTGAGGATGTGGAACGGCTATTGTCTGAAAAAAAGAGTTCTAAGAGAATAGCGACAATACAGATCTCCGCAGTTAAATATTATGCTGAAGGAATGCACCAAGCAGCTTAAAAAATGATTAGAACTCCAAAAAACTGCACCTTTGTCGAAACTCCTGCACGAACTCGACGTAACACCACAAACGGATTATTCGTTATGGCGAGCAGCCAGAGGACTTAAAAGACCGGTGATGTGTAAACCTCCATTACGAAGCTCGAATAGAGACTTGGCAAGAACTACACAGAAAAAATTATGATAGCTTTATTTTTAAACAAACATGTTTTTGAAACTGATTTTAAATCTTTATTATTGTCTCTATTTAGTTTGATAAATAATTTTGTTTGACTTATTATTTCATTTCATTTACCTACCGCCAATGTTGGCAACCTGATAAAATTATGAAATTCTTTGATTTATTTTTTATATTTCTCTAAAACATTTTTTGATTGAAACAATTTTGCTTATTGAAAAAATCAGAATTTTTTTCAAACAAATTATTAAAAAATTTTGCATTTGAATTTACAAATTTCTTTATAGGACCTAAATTGAACAAATTTACATTTGATTCAGGGAATTTGGTATTTGAAGTGAAAAATTAGTTTTTTCTGTGTAATGCTGTAAAAGGCACGCTGTTCGTTAACCACTTGAAAAAGGTATTTACTCCAAACACAACTTCTAATATAGTTGAACTGCCACCAGTTGTCGCTGAAGCTGTCGTTCCTTTGAGATTTAAAATTCGGGAAATTGAAAATGCTATCGCTGATTTAAATTGCAGAAAGCCCCATGTGCTGATAAAATCAGTAAAAAATGCTTATAGAGCTACACCATATAGCGAAAAGGATAATTCTATTCATTCTAATGCTGTTTTATGAATAGAATACTATCCTGCGGAATGGAAGATTTCATTGATCACTATGATACCTAAGCCCGGAAAAGACCATGCTAAAGTGGCATCTTTTAGGCCTATAAGCCTATTGTCAAATACGTCAAAACTATTTGAGAAACTGTTTATGAATAAGTTGACCCCCATACTAAAAATAAGAGCGTATGCATCTCAGATCATCAGTTTGGTTGCAGGAGACAACATAGGCTTGTGAATGTGGTTAGAAAAACATTGAAAGAAAGGAAATATTGTTCTGCTCTCTTCATTGATGTTTCTCAGGCGTTTGATTAAGTATGGCATTAAGGATTAATCTAGAAATTAAAACAAAATTTACCCTCTAACACTCATAAGCTATTGGAAAGCTATTTAACTACTCGAAAATTCATCATTAGGGAAGGCGATTTTCGAAGCACACCTCAGATGATTCAAGCCGGGATTCCTCAAGGTAGCATTTTGGGTCCTGTATTATACCTGATATATACCTCCGACATGCCAACAGACTATGACATTCACACATCAACATTTGCTGATGATATAGCTTTTATAAGCGTAAACGCAAGCTCCCAAGAAGCATCCACAAAATTGCAGGAATATGTATTGCATCTGGAAAAATGGTTAAAGCAGTGGAGAATAAAAATAAACGAAATAGAATGTGTACATGTTATGTTTACATTGCGCAGGGAAACATGTCCGCCTATTTAAATCAACTAGTGTAGCCAACGGCCGACTCAATCGACCGCATTCTATACATTTAAAAAAAAATATATGAGTAGGTGAGTTACAAAACTCGTTCGTTACACTTTCATCGAATTTTGGGAAAATGTAAAAACATATTGCGTATGATTAAATGAACCAAATTAGTTGAATGCTATCGATTCTGAAATGTTGTGTCATTCTTGATTAATAACTCAAGAGTTGAAAATTTTAAACTAACTGCAATAATAATAGATTTAAGTTTAGAACGAACGAGTTGTGCTACGAATTTTCGAAACAAACTAGTTTTGCTACAAACCATATGGGATCTAACTAGTTTTGCAACACAGTATAGCGCACCAGATAATTAATTAATCAACTTCACTATATTTTAAAAACTACAGTATTTTTCGGTTAATTGCACATCAAAATTTGCACAACTTTTTGTTCAATTAACCGGGGAACCATTTAGCCGATACCCGCTTAATTGAACAATTCGTTCAATTACAAGAATCCCGTTTAATTGAACAGTTTGTTCAATTACAGAAATCACGCATAATTGGAACTACTAATGAATTAAAAGAAATCGTATATGTGCACTTTAAGTTTTTCAAAATAATTTTATTTTACCTTAAACGAAAAAAATCCAAGTTACTCTGCAGTTACACGTTCAAGAAATTGCTTTCAAGTTGATCACACGTATTGCTTGTTAAAACTACTTTAAATTGATGCTATGACGTAGGCTGTAAGCAACTTGATAGTCAATTTTGTTTTCAAGATGCCGTCGTCAAGGAATCAACAACGAAACAGTAAAACCCGGTTATAACGAATTCTCGGTTGTAACGATCTAAGTCTAAAGTGCCGACGTTTCGGTTGCCATTTTCATACAAAAATAATTCGTAATAGGGAATTCGTAGTTAACGAGTCCTCGTTTGTATCGAACTACGCTTATTACGAACTTGTCATAGAGCGGTTTTTTTTGCTGTGTGCACAAAGTTCGTTATAGCCGAGTCTTTCTGTAATTTACTTACAATAATAGAGATCAGCTGTTTAAATTGAACGAAAAATTGAAACAAATCTTGAAAGCAAAATTGAAATCAAGTTGGTAGTCAATTTCCAATTATGTGAGTGTGTTAGTAAAAAAGTGTGAATGTATTGAAACTTGAAACAAAAATTGAAACAAAACTTGAACGTCTAACCTCCAAGTAACAGAAAAAAATGTACATATATGTGTATACGCAGGTATTTATTATTGTAGGTACATATGTATTATTAAATGCACTATTTATGTGCACATTAGTTTTACAAAAAAATAAAATTTAGTAAAATAAAATTAGTAGAGATGCCACCCAGTGTTTTTGACAAATGATGTCATATATGTATGTGCAAAAATGCCAGATTATTTTTCAACAATAATGCAATTAACCGGGTAAAAGTAAGAGGAAACCAAAACCGTATCGCCTATTGAAATGCCTAAACTGCCATTACCGTCGTTCTCTGGTAGATTTATCGATTGGCCAGCTTTTCATGATGCCTTTGTTCGTCTTGTTCATTCTAATACCGACTTAAACTTAATTCAAAAGTTTCATTTCTTAAAAGAAGCATTGCCTGCGTGTAGCGATAGTGACATTCGTCAAATGGCACTTTCCGAATCAAACTATCCAATTGCTTGGAATTTAATTACAAAACGCTATAATAATCCTCGATTACTGTTTATGCACCATATGAATAAATTATTTAGCTTATCGCCTTTAATAAAAGAAAATGCTGATGATATAAAATCGTTCTTAAACGCATCAAAAGTGTGCATTAATGAATTTCAACGCCTCGGCGTATCGATTTCAGAGTGTGATCAATGGATCGTATATTATATAGCAACTAAACTACCAAAAAACACGCATCAAGCCTGGGAACATCACTTGGGAAGCAGTACGAGTATTCCAAAATTTGAAGCTCTTGAGACATTCTTAAATAATCGCCTTGTGACGATTAATGTGATTGAGAATCGCACTATCACACATGATAATGCAATATCGTCCAAGCAAAGTCATAGCGATAAACACACATTTTCTCGCAATAGCCATCAACGACATGAAAATCAAATAAAAAGGAAATCATTTCACATTACAGCTCAATCACCCAATGCCATTGTATGCCCTTTATGCAAATGCCCACATATTTTACGTCGTTGTCCGACGTTTTTATCAAAGACCTGCTTTGATCGGAAAACTATTGTAGACCAAAACAAACATTGTTTAAACTGCTTGAGTCACGCTCACCCAGTCTCAAAATGCACAAGTGCAAAAAATTGTCTCCAATGTGGCCAACGCCACCATACCTTGCTACATTTTCCACAGAAAACTAATGTAGTAGCTTCTACTCAATATCACGAAGGCACATTAAACTTAAATCCGACAACTGCAATATTTCACCCCGAAAATGTAACTACTCTTTCATCAAATAGATCCTTATCTACACTAACAACTCACACTGCTCATTTCGTACCAGAAAAAGAAACCGTTTACCAACACAAAAGGTTCTATTGGCTACAGCATTGGTGTGGCTTATAAATGACCGCACCGGAGAGCAAATTCAAGCAAAAGCCCTCATAGATCAAGGCTCAGAAGGCACCCTCATTTCGGAAGGAGCCGTACAAGTGTTATCGTTGCCTCGAACACGCACATTAGCAGAAATATCAGGAGTTGGAAATAATTTTGTGAATCAATGTAAGTTTGTTGTTCAACTAACAATTGCTTCCTGTATCAATCGCGCAATACATCTTCCTGTAAATGCGGCCTATGTTTTGGCGAAACTCACCACCACTTTGCCAACTCAAGCTATTGCACCAAAAAGGTGGAAACATATAAACGATTTACCTTTAGCCGATCCCCTGTATTATAAGCAAGAAAAAATCGCAAGTGTATTATTACCAGAAATGCGAATCGGAGAGGTAGATGAGCCAATAGCTCAAAATACCCGCCTTGGTTGGATTCTAAGTGGCAACACAGTAAGTAAGCAGTCAATAAATATTCGTTGTCATCATGCTACCTTGCAATTAGAATCCTTAGTTCAACGGCTCTACGAAACCGAACAAGTTCCTCTTGAACAGCCATTAACAGACGAAGAATTATGGTGTGAGAATCATTTCAAGCAAACACACACTCGAAAAGAAAATGGGAAGTTTTTAGTTCGACTACCGTTAAAATGCCTATTCGATGAAATTTCATCAAAACGAAGAATTTAAAAATCGTTATCATGAAGGCATTCAAGAGTATTTTCAGCTTAATCAAATTGTTGCCGTGAAAGATTGTGAAAGTAAATCTAGTAACATGTCGTCCAATAATAAAACAAAAAATAACATCTTGTGTATTACCACATCACGCCGTTCAGAAAGCAGATAGCCTAACCAGGAAATTCCGCATTGTATTTGATGCCTCCTGCAAAACCTCAAATGGTCGGTCCTTAAATGATATTATGTGTGTTGGACCAAAGCTACAAAATGAATTACCAGCAGTTATTATGAATTGGCGGAAGCACAAATATGTATTTACGGCTGACATCCAAAAGATGTACAGATGTATTGATATGCACCCAGAAGATGCCCAATACCAGCGCATATTGTGGCGAGATACGAACAATCTCATACAAGAATATTGTCTGTCAACAGTGACTTTTGGTACTGCTTCTGCGCCATTTACTGCCATAAAGGTCTTACATCAACTAGCTGAAGATGAGGAAAGTACATACCCATTGGCAACATCAGTTCTTAAAAACGAAATTTACGTTGATGATGTTTTTTCGGGAAGTGATTCTCTTCATTTAGCAAAAGAAATTTGTAGTCAACTTACTGCCGCTTTACAATCAGCTGGTATGGAACTTCGAAAATGGAGTAGCAATTCAAAGATATTGATCCAAGATATTCCAATAGAGCATTTGTCAAATCAAAATCAGTTTGATATTATAAGTAAGGAAACTATTAAAACATTGGGTATATATTGGCAACCTAATGAAGACAATTTTACGTTTAAAATAAATTTCAAAATAGATCAACCCTATACAAAAAGGTCGATTTTATCTACAATAGCAAAACTGTATGATCCATTAGGTTTCATCGCACCAGTTCTCATCAGCGCAAAAATCATTCTCAAGACACTGTGGACAACAAAGTTAGTAAGACAAGATGATAGCAGTACTTCACTCGAATGGGACGAGAAGCTACCGCTTGACTTACATAGCAAATGGCATCGATTCGTTACAACATTACCAACACTTTCATGTATAAAGCTTCCGAGATGGATTCGATACGAATCAACAAATATTGAATTCCTTCAACTGCATACGTTTTGCGATGGTTCATTACATGCATATGCGGCAGCTGCTTATTTACGTGTCAAACTTACGGATGGCAGAATATACATCAATCTTATAACAGCGAAAACAAAGATGACACCAACAAAAGCATTAACGGTGCCGCGTATCGAGCTTTCCGGAGCGGTGTTAGCAGCACAATTAGCAGATTGGATTCAACGATCGTTTTCAATACCCAATATAACTTTAGCTAGATATTTTTGGACTGATGCTTCAATCGTTCTTTATTGGTTAAGTGGAGATCCGAACAGATGGCAAACTTGGGTGTCCAATCGTGTGATGAAAATTCGAAACTTATCTACCATCACGCAATGGAATCATGTAGATACAATTCAAAATCCTGCCGATTGTGCCACTCGTGGACTAACACCAACTTGTCTTGCCACATTTGCATTGTGGTGGTCGGGTCCCGAGTTGTTAAAGCACGAGGAATCGATGTGGCCCAAATTTGAGTTATATAAGATTAACATTGATGAGAGTTTAACTGAAAGAAAACAGTGCTGCATCACAGTAAACGTTTCTATCCCTCAGGAGTCAGTTCTGCATCAGTATTCATCGTTTACAAAAACAATTAGAGTCTGTGCTCGTATATGGCGTTTCATAGACAATGCTCGGAAACCAAAATTAATGCGAGAAATCGGACCTTTATCAGTACTTGAATTACAATTAGCAACTGAGAAGGTCATTAGGCTTGTACAACATGAGGCCTTTTCAACAGAAATTACTTCCATAAAAAACGGCCAACCACTTCCCCATAAAAGTAAGTTACGAAGCTTATCACCATTTATTGACGATCGGCAATTATTACGAGTGCGAGGTCGAATTCAGTACGCTACGTTGCCCTTCGATAGAAAACATCCTATCATCTTACCAAGTTATCATAACTTTACAGATTTATTAATTAAAAACGCACACCTGAACACTCTGCACGGAAATATTCAACTCACTTCAGCGTATTTACGCCAAAGATATTGGATAGTCAACACACGAAGAACCGTTAAACGTGAGATGCGAAAATGTGTAACATGTTTTCGAAACAATCCCAAGATTGCTACACAACTTATGGGCAGTCTTCCCTATCACCGTGTTAACCCACCATTACGCCCATTTTTAGCAACTGGAATAGATTACACAGGTGCAATATCGCTCAAAGCTTCAAGATTTCGTGGAGCTACAACGTATAAAGGCTATATAGCAATTTTCATCTGTCTAGCAACAAAGTGTGTTCACTTAGAAGCGGTGACCGGCATGTCCACCGAACATTTTTTAATGGCATTGCAAAGATTCATTGGACGACGCGGGATCTGCCAAGACATTTTCAGCGACAATGGAACAAATTTCGTGGGTGCTGACAAACTCATTCAAATGAATAACAAAACTTTTGTAGAAGCTATTAACGCACACGTTACACCTAAGCTCGTAGATAAAGGAATCCAATGGCACTTCAATCCGCCTCATTCGCCAAACTTCGGAGGAATATGGGAGGCGAATGTCAAATCTATAAAATATCATTTAAAGCGTATATGCACTAATATCTTGACTTACGAAGAGTTATCAACATTATTAGTCGGCATAGAATCGTGTTTGAACTCAAGGCCGCTGTGCCCGTTAACATCCGATCCTAATGATTTAATGGTACTGACACCAGCTCACTTTTTAATTGGCGACTCATTACTTTCAGCCCCAGATTTTGCAGCCACTGATCCGATATCGTTAACTCAACACTTCAAACAAAGACAGCGCTTATCACGACAATTTTGGAAATATTGGTCATCAGATTGGCTATCGCATCTACAACATCGACCCAAATGGCCTGAATCACAACCAAGTCTGCAAATTGGCGATTTAGTATTATTAAAAGAGGATAACTTACCACCAAATCAGTGGCGTATGGGTCGTATATTGGATGTTCATCCAGGTAAAGATGACTTAGTCCGAGTCGCAACCGTTCGTACATCGCACGGCAATTTCAAACGTTGCATTTCAAAACTTTGCCCTTTGCCGATTC